>CM072872.1:5177500-5372500 GCA_036937835.1 Pampus argenteus | reverse complement strand
TATAACACAGTATGGGGTAGTGGAAATGTAGAGATTGCTCTTACATTGGCTAGACTATTATTTTCATGCATGCCATTGATTCTGCTCTATTCAGTGTGTTCCACGCTATTAGACACACACACACACACACACACACACACACACACACACACACACACACACACACACACACACACACACACACACACAGGGGCTAAATTAAAAAGATTATTCACTTTTGAATATCACAGTGTTCCTTTTCACAGCTGGTCCATCACAGTCACAGTTCATGAATATCATAAAGTCTGCATCCAGCTGAAACCTTCAGTCAATCTTTGTTGTTTTTGTTTTTGTTTGTTTTGCTGTGTTTTAGATTAATTGACAGCCGGCTCATTCTCTATAATAAAAGGTGTTTGATCATATAAAACATATAAAAAAACACCCATATTCCTTTCATATTGTAGAAAACCACCTTTTTGACATATGCAAATCTTTATTATATATTAAATCATAATACTCACAGTAGTGCCTACTATCAAATCTAAACTACTTTTTTTTTTTTTTTTTTTACTTTATTGATGGTGGTGATATTCAAGGATGATCACTGTTTAATATAAATAATAATAAGTATTTTTAAATGAGCTTTTTTTCTTTTTAAACATTATGATAATAAACACTTAAAGTTATACAGTATGAAATTAACCTAAAAAACTAAACATGGATCTATTTTCTGTCGTCTCTGTTCCAGCTGTGCGCACTAATTCATCACCAGCTTCTTTCTGATCCCGCCTCCATTTAATTCAAGTGAATTTTACTTAGATGTATCTAAATATCACAAATCACAGATTTAGTCTCTTTATAGTATAAAATCCCAAATCTTCAGACTCTCAATTTGAATTAAACTTCTTGCAAAAGCTTGTTGACAGAGAAGCATATCATTTTAACCACTTTTTTAAAAAGAAATGAAGTATTTAATCAGCTCTAATATTAATCATTGCCAGCTTCACTGGTCCAGTCCAGCAAATGTTGGCAATGCAACCAAAAAAGGATAAAACTGTCGGCTAAACTGTGCCGATTGAATATTGAATATTGAATATTTGCATTGCTGCAACTATCACAGGCCTGTTCAAGTCAATCTTAAAACAATAATCAGGTGTGTTTTTTTGTTTTTTTTGAGGCTTCAGTTTGAAGCTTCAGTTATCCATATTAGTCAAATCAAGTTAATATCTGCCAAAGTTACTGTCTGCTTTTTTTCTTTCTTTCACTGCAGCTGAAAAAGGAAAACGCTGTCACACACAAAGAGGAAATTATTTTACTAATAAAAAGATTTATTTGACTAACTCAGACAGCTGCCAGCCTCATATTATCTTCAGATACACGTTTTTCCTCCAAACGAGGGCTGTGGATTCTCAATCCCACAGCATGAAAATGGGAATTAATGAACTTTCAGGTCTGTCTTGTTTTCTAGAGGATCTCTCTGCTTGCTGAGAAAAAAACGGGAGGGAGTTTTCTTTCTGATTCAGATATTGAAATGCATACAAGCATCTAACAGTACAGTTTGTTGCCCGTATTTGACTTTTGTCTCTGTTCTGTTGTGTGGACGCACAGCATGCTTTGAAACTATTTAGCTGTAAATTGATGCGCCAGTTTCACAAAGTTATGTATGGCCCCTGGTGATTAAAGTAAGTGAAGTAAATCCCTGACTAACGCTGTGTATGCAGCCATAATTTGCATATGTACGAGTGTTGTTTCGAGACTCATTGAGTTTTAACTGGGGCATCTGAACACACAAACAAACACACGACCGGGACAACAACACTGTCTTCAAACAACAAGCAAACTTCACACATCTTCTTCTTCTTCTGTGCTGAACCATCAAAGCACTTTGTCTATAATTCCTGAAAATACACACACACACACACACACACACGACAATAAACCAAGTTGAAAATGACTTATCCTCCATCAGTCTGTATTTCTCTTTCTGGATCTAATGATTAACATCCTTCTGCTCCTCCTTACATACAACAGAAATGTTGGTGACAATGCAAACGTGTGTGTGTGTGTGTGTGTGTGTGAGGTTGTGTGGACCGTTACCTGTTGTGGTGTTTAACAAAAGTCAGTTTTCCTTGCAGTTAGTTGGTTTGCTTACCTACTAAATATATATATATATATATATATATATATATATATATATATAATTTTATTTTTATTTTTTTAGACTTATTTATAACATCCGTGAGTCATTCATGAGCTACCGAGTCTAATCACTTTATTATATACAGTTTGACCTGAACAGCAGGTGTAACTAATAACATTTCAAAGACCCCGAAACTCAAATGCAATTCAGCCGTCACTAATTTCATTATTTACACCTGTGCTTCTCCAACTATAACGTGTGAAAAAAAGGTCAGTTGTTAAAGTCCCTGCACACCTACAGCAGGTGTTCTCACGCCGACTAATTAGACTGTTGCTGAGGTTGAAGGTGGGCAGCGTGCAACCGGGAATTATGGGAAAGTTTGGACACACTATGTAATTCCACATATGTTGTTTTAGGGTTTTGATGTCTTCGGTAATGTAGAAAATAAAGTCATAAACCAAAGATTTGGACAAATTTTGACCTGATGATGTGTTTTAGACAGAACTCAAAGCAAATTTTTTAGAAATGGAACAATTTTTATGTCTGGACGAGTTTAAAATGTTTTCAACTTGAGCAAAGATTTGTGGATATCCGGGAGCTTTATGCATCTGATTGATAAACATACAGAGAGGAAATGAAAACAGAAGACAGACTTTGAGGGGAAGAACAGAAAGAACCAGAGATTGTGGTGAGTTGAAGTGAAACACACAAACACACTAACACACATCTGATACAAGCTAGTTTACGGCTAACGAACACGTGTGTGTTAAGATATTTGAGTCTGAATCACAGCTGCATCATTTGATGCCAACGTGTCTAAATATGTTCTTTAATATGTTCTTTAATATGTTCTTTAATATGTTCTTTGTGACGTCCTCCATTAACGTGAATCACATTATGCCTCTTCGTGCATTTGCATACAAGGCATCCTGATTAAGATGCTCTTAGAAATGAACAGAAGTTTTATTGTTTGTTGTTGTTGTTGCTTCGTTACATCACTCATCATCACGCTTCATCTGAACCACTGACGCTCTTTGTGAACGCTTGAATAGTTTCGTGTCTTTTAATGAGCTGTTGCTGCGTGATGAACCTTTTTAGTCCCGTTTCCGTATCGGAGCTATTTTTAAAAGTAAAACTTAATCTTAACAAAACAAAAAAAAATATATATAAATAATATATTTTTCCTATTTTGCTGTTGTCACAGCAGATGGCGTCTCTATGGCGCATTCACAGAGAGAGACTCTTCTCTCTTTAGGCCTGCAGACTGACAGATTTGCTCTTTGCTAATTAACTTGAATGAAGCAGCTTGATACTCCAGAAAGTGATGCACTGCTATCTGTGTGTGTGTGTGTGTGTGTGTGTGTGTGTGTGTGTGTGTGTGTGTGTGTGTGTGTGTGTGTGTGTGTGTGTGTGTGTGTGTGTGTGTGTGTGTGTGTGTGTGTGTGTGTGTGTGTGTGTGTGTGTGTGTGTGTGTGTGTGTGTGTGTGTGTGTGTGTGTGTGTGTGAAAGAGAGAAAAAGAATGGAAGAGTGATGGAAAAGACATGATAACAAGTAATTAATCACTATTTTATGTTTCAATTGGTTGAATAATAACATCTTCGGTTAAGCAAATGTGACCTATGATGTCACTGAAATATTTATGCTTGTGTGTGTGTTTGTGTGTGTGTGTGTGTGTGTGTGATCTACATGGACGGTATGTGTGTCTATAGACTTGTGCATCTTTCCCTTTCGAGTTAATTGACACTGTGCACAGGCTGCAGTTGACTGTCTCAATAATGGTTGTCAAGGAGACGATGTTTGGTGTGACAGATGCGTTTGTGGCAATCAGGATACGGCAAACCACAAGGGACACAAGCGGATTTGGATGTGAAGTGCTGGCGAAAAAAGAATAAAAACACAATACAAAAATCCGTCACAATGGACACATGTGAATGAACATATTCATAAAATGAAAAGAGATTATTAAATGCCAAAAAATGGTTATTCAAAATATTGTTCAAAATATGTCAATCTGCATTATTATTCCACCACATCAGAGAAAGAGACTTATTTAGTATGAATGCTATGAATCATAGTATTAACTAATGAAAAAAACAAAACATTAACATTAACTATAATATTTAGATGAGACATGTTAATATAAGAATTAAACACCAAACAAATGATTGGACTGATTGGTGTAGATAGACGGGGTCTCCCTCCTGTGTCTTTCTGTGTGACTGACATCTGCTCCGTGTGTGTGTGTGTGTGTGTGTGTGTGTGTGTGACAGGCAGACAACTTGACAGAGCTCATGTGTGGCAGTAGCCCTTCTGTGTGTTATCAACGATGCCCAAATGGGCGCTGCCAATCATCCAACATGCCGACGGGACCACACATCTATCCACCAAGACCAGACACAAACACGCTATCACACACACGCACACGCACAAACACCTGGCATCAAGTCCCGCATGAGTGTCTGCACGCACACGCTAGGATACACACACATGTTGCTTCTATGCCAGTGACTCTTGCACTGACTCTTGTTTGTGTTTAACAGTGAAACACACACTTCTCACAGGCCTACAATCCCCTCTGTATCCTCTCTCTCTCTACACACACACAAACACACACACACACACACACAGACCTGTCAGCCATTGAACCTCGCCTACTGATAACAGCCACCACAGCCCTCTCCGTCTCATTCATATGTATCTTTTGATGTGCAGGGGAATCTCTGTCACTTGTTTGTCACTGTGGGCAGCTTGAAAAGACCAGGCTGACATTTGGAGGGTTATTAAAACAAGGCAAAGATACACCAGCATCCACAGTTTATACTGTATTGTCTGTGGCGTCTGTGAGTTTTGCATCAGTGATGCTCTTTGGCCCTGTTGGTCACATCTAACACAAAAACCACAGCATCAGTTGACGTATTATATATATTATATATGTTAGCATTTATAAATCCTAACATATTATCACTGATATCACTATCAAAGTAGTGAACTTGTTCTCCATGTTGCTGTCATGGAGACACATTCGTTTCTTTTAGCTCTGCTTTGGTCTCCACCATCCTGAGAAGTCAAGGCAAGTCCATCTGTACAGCACATTTCAGCAACAAGACAACTCGGTGTTAAAATGAAATATAAAACACATTAAGACATGAAGACAGAAGAGTGTGAAAGCAATATGAGGGAATATAAAAAGACACTTAATATAATCAAAAAGAGCGAAATTGAAAATGGAAATAAGCTAAAATCGAAGAGAGAGAATTAAAGTTGCATTGCAGTATGAGATATTAATCAAAAGCCTCGATTTTAATTTAATAAAAGGCAGCTGCAGACAGACAAATCTTCAGCTCTGATTTAAAAGAACTGCAGTTTTTTTGGGGGGTTTTTTGTTCTGACTTTTTAGAGATGCATGAACACACGGTTACGTAAATATGTGTGTCGTCTGCGTACGATAATCTGAGCCAGTGGGAGCATGCAGATGTTGAACACAAGCCTTGAGGAACCAACTCAGATGTGTCAAAAAGTATGATTCAAACCATTTTAGTGATGTGGCAGAAGGCCCCACACAGTTTACAGTCGGTCCATCACTGAGATCCAATAATACAAAGACTGAAATTCTGCCTCTGAGTGGCTCTCTGTGTTTAAGTGGAGACTTGCTGTGGTGGGTCTGAATCCTGAGTGGAAGACATCAACCAGCTACATGCTCACTGCTAACTTGATGGTGAGGCTGTGTGTGTGTGTGTGTGTGTGTGTGTGTGAACAACCATCTACAACTATGTATATGGTTGCTTAGGGCAGTGCTTAAGTCTGGCTGCTCCATAATATACAATAACACTGTATGACAGATAGATAATGAGCTGCTCCTAAAGACAGACACAATGCTGACATGAAGACTTCCAATTAAAGACTGCAGAGCGTTTGTGTGTCTGTGTGTGTGTGTGTGTGTCTGTGTGTGTGTGTGTGTGTGTGTCAGGTCTCATATAAATAATGAGGTTTACTGAATCTGGCACATCACTATCTCACCTGGCACACACACAAATATGAATATACAGGCCACATTTAGTGGCACAATGCAGCCCTTTAGGGATCAATTACCGCTCACTCACGTCTTTATCAAAGCTTTGACTATGAATATCTCCACACCGACCAGACACACACACACACACACACACACACACACACACACACACACACACGCCATTGATACAAACCCATTTTGATAGTTGAGCTGTATAAGCTTCTTTTCAAAATGCGCTGTCAGAAAATGCTATCTCCTGCAACAGCTAGCCAAACAACACAATAGCCTTTATTGTAATGACTGACAGAGAGAGAATCCCATCTGTGTGTGTGTGTGTGTGTGTGTGAGAGAGAGAGAGTGATTTTTACCTGTTGAATTTTCAGGATGTCTGGATACACCTGAGACCAGCTCTCTTGAGGCATGATAAAACATACAAGCGTGCACACACACACACACATACACACACTCTCTCTTTTCTTGAGCTCCAGATGCTTCACCATCATCTTCATCTGTTTCAGCATGAAACTTTTCATCAAGGTCAGTTTGTTCTGCAGAAACGGGGATCTTCATCAGGATCTGACAGCCAGAACAGAGAGCGAGAGCGATAGAGACAGATGTGAGGGCAGGAGCGGAGCATGTTTCATCAGCATCTGGATTTTACCCAGTGTGTGAGAAGATGTTTTCTTAATTAATGTGACTCATGTGCTACACAGACAGAGAAACAACCTGCTGTTTTATTTTCATCTTAATGTAGATTCAACAGATGAAATTTCACTTATACTTTTCTTCAGATTTCAGATTGATGGGAAACTCCTCCTGGGAGAGTATCTTGTATCAATGTGTCAATAATCAATAAATTACTTTACTTTATTTTTCTACTTTTCCATGCTCTGCTACTCTTCAAACGTTGGTTTAATGGATCCCTCTAACACAGCTGCTCAACAAGCTATAAACAAGGTTGGCAGTTTAGAGAAAGAGAGAGAGAGAGAAAAAAACAACAAGAAGAATGAAAATCTAAGAGAGGACATGTAATGTTAGCGTTCAGATGCATCTGAGCTGGTGACATCAGGGCACAGGCTCTGCGCCAAAATATCCATGAATCCACCCAGAGCTTTGAGCATGCTTAAGCAATCATGACCTGGCATAAGGTCCATGTACATAATCAATTATTCATTTGGGAGGTGGAGGAAAGGCGGCCCATCTGCTGAAGGGGAGCAGCCCAGGCCGAGTTATTGAGCTGTAGGCTGTTCTGCTGTTTAATAACGGTCCAGCTATGTGTTGCTCTGTTACAATCGATTTTTCAAATCACTTTATTTAAAAAAATAATAATAATACAAAGTCTGTTTTCATTTTGGTAGTGACACAATCCTGAAGGAGCCACTAAACTGTCCAATAATGAGCTTGTTTACTTTTCTTGCCTTTTATAAAGAGATTTAATGTTTTTTTTTTCTTGTTGATGAAGAAACTAAAAAGATGGCGGCGAACGGATAACGTAGCAGAGTCACAAATATCAGCTCACCAATAACCTCTCTGTGTCCCTGCTGCAGAGATCGCTCACATTAGATCTGATTAACAGATTTTCTTCAGCAAACGAGACGCTAAACTAGAACCTGGAGATATTAGACTGTGATTTATAGACATGGTAACGTATATCCACGGGGGAAATATCCACTGAAACCTGCTGTGATCAGGTTTGTGTAGATGTTTCATAATGAATCAGATTAAGACGGTGTGTGTGTGTGTTGATCTGCTTGTACTGGAGCTATAGTACACTCTAGAGGTTAATACTCGCATCATGCAGTGACAGTGATACTGTATATACACTAAGATATAAAATATAGGCTGCTTCACTGTAGCTCCTGGTCTGTGTGAGACTGTTAATAAACATTTAAACATTGTGTTGCAGTATTGTGCAGTATACAGGTGATACTGGACCATTATTTCATCTGTTAAATACACACTAAGCACCCAACTTTTTATAGCTCGTTCAAATTTTACAACATAAATAGTTGTTTAAGTCCAGATATTCAGCATTTTTCATTCCTTGCAGGTTTGATATTAGCGGTAATACATGAAGCACATGTAGTCTTTAGTGTTAATGACACTAAAAGAAAAAACAATCCTTCGCTCAACTCAACAACAATATTAAAATATTACTGTGCTGCCATCTTCTGGTAAATCAGCGGATGTACAATAAACTGAATCAGGTGTAATTACAGCACAGCTCTCTGCAGTATTATTGTTGATTTTAGATCTATGTTATTGGCGATATAATTAAAATCACTGACGCCTGCTGAAAGTCTCCTAGATTGATTAAAACTATTAATAACTGATGTGATGAGCCCATCAGCATTCAATTTATTATCAAACGCCTCAGCTTGATGACTTTAAAAATGAGCTCCAACTTAAATGATCATTTCAGACTGAACAGGATCTAAGATCTGAAAGCTGAGGTTTTATTTTATATTATAAATATATTTAAACCTTCTGAGTGCTGCTATGGAGGAAAAAAAAAAAGCTTTTCGTTACTTAACATACTTCATTGAATTAACAAGGTGACAGTTCAAATACAAAAAAAAAAAAACAGCTCGAGTCAGTTATTATTGCTACATTTCTGATACAGACACGAGCTTTACTTAACACAGGAACACAAAATCTGGTGTTTTACTTTTCATAGTTTAAACAAGGCAAACATCACATGTGGTCCACAGAAGCAGAGACGGTAGCGAATCAAATCCTGTCTCGCATGAATCTAATTGTAATTAGTGATAACCGTCTTTGTTTAGGAATGTAATTTAAACAACAAAACTGACTCTGAGCAAAACTTTACTGAATCATGATCAGATATTCCAGGAAAAAAAAAAAAAAAATTATACAAAATTAAATTTGAGACCTCATTTCATCATTCTCCCTGTCAGTTTGATCATCACTACTACTACTACAATAATTATAAAACGCCTCAATGCTGGGATTCTCCTCCATACGTGTGTGTAGTAACAATACTGCCAATCATTTTCAAAAAATATATATATATAAATCTACTTCATATCTACAGCCAGCTGGCGCCATCATACTGATGACAATACATTACAACTGTAAGCTAAAAAAACACATGTTGGACAACATGTAATATCTGAGCATTTACACTGAGTGGTAGCATAAATAACCGTCAGCTTCCCTTGTTCAGATAATGAAAGAGACAACATGAAAAAACAGCTTGAATGAGGGTTCAGATTTAGTGATCACAATGCAACGTGTTTTTTTTTTAAATGCATGAGATCTCAAACTCTACCTTTTTAAGAGTCAATGTGATACAGTTTACTTTATTAATATACTCAGAAAATGTAGAATTAGGCCTCAATTTATGATGTACAAAATAGGATTTTAAGACATTTGAACTAATTTTCCTCCAGTTATAAACTAAAAGGTTTCAGCAAATTGTGGGTTTAACATCAGCAGTTGTAACGGCGTACCTCCAGCATGCTCAGGTGAGACTATCTGAATACATTCATTACTGTAAGGCAGAGTTGTAGCTATAAAAAGGGTCTGATTATTGTCTAAAATGAATTTTGATATCCAGTTAGATGACCTGCACGCAGCCTCCATCGTGTACTCCAGTGATTATAGTTTTTCATCAATTAACGGTTTACATTACTAATTTCAAAGTTAACATTAAGGTGGATGAAAACTGCCACACGTGGAAACAGCGGTTTTCACATGGATACAAAGTGAAGGTTCACAGTTCAAGTTCAAACTTCATATTGAACAGAGATGGTCTCAAAAAAAAAAAAAAAGACGTAACTTTCAATTACGAATGATGCTGGTGCCAAAATGTGTGAATTCACAAAGTACAGCAACGGGCAAGATTAAAAATATTCTTTTAAAAAGACATAATAGTAAGATCAGGATAATAAAAACATCAGTTGAAGTGGTCATTTCTATCGGTATTCATTGGAAATCATTCCTTAAAAAAAAAAACAGCAACAAAAAGGTCCAGTGTTGCAAAGAAAATCCAGTGATTCTTGTTTTCATATCCAGCGGCTGCAAACAGTTTCACATGTAGGACTGACTGGGGCTTGAACAATGTTTGTAGTGTGATACAAGGACAGAAGAGCATCATCATATCCACGTTATATTAAGAGTCTAGATGTTTTTATCTCTTTTAGAACCAACACTTCAGTCCGTGATTCAGCAGCTCTACATGCTGTGTGATCTGTGAATGTACAAAAAAAGCTCAGAGTAGCAGATATCCAGTGGTTAACATTACTAGTGATAAAAAACCCCTCCAAAAATCAAAAAACTTAAAATAAAAACAGGGGGGAAGAAAAGCAGCACTAAAGGAGACATCTACCCTTTAATTCATAAACTGCTGGTGGATCCATTGTCACTAACAGCATCGTAAGATTTTAGTGTCTTGAGCTCCAACTTGACCTCTGCAGCTTCAAAGAGGTGGTGCTGGTGGTGGAGGCTGAGGTTTGGTAGACTGGATGGATTAAGAGGTCAATACTGGAGCTGAACGTTTGTTTTGTTTTTAACACAGTGTTGAAATACTATACTCATTCCAGTTTGTCAGTGTGGGTGCAATTCAGAGCGTGTTTGTTTGTGAGCTGCCTCTTTTCTCCGGTTCCACGTTCCTCTTTAGCTCACAGTGTTCAGCTTGTGTGTGTGTGTGTGTGTGTGTGTGGCTGGGTGAAGGAGTGAGAGCTGTCAGGGCGACTAATGCTGCGGTGGCTGCTCCTCATTTCTCCATCAGAGCTCAGTTGTCAGGAGACCTCTGGGTTTGGCTCCATTGTCCGAGGCTGGCTGTTGACCCACAATGCTGTGGGACACAAGAAAATCAGTGCGTCAGCTCTACACTGTTTTTTACAGACAAAACCCCTCAAAGTGAGCTCATGAAGCAGCAAGGCCACGCAGGAACTAAACGTCCTTTATCGCTTTCACCCGCTGCCCACCTGAAACTCTTCAGCTTTGGGGTTTCAGCTGCTCAATCAGGGCTCAGCAGACTACAAAGCTTGCTTTAAGAACAGTTGTTCAAATCTCTTTAGTAACAAAGTGTTTTTACCTGGTGGAGACGGTGTTACGTGTGTGAGCGGGGTGGTGGGGGAGTGCTGGGGTGAGAGCTGCTCCCCCATCTGCAGGGAGAAGTAGGGTGACCTTAGCAGGGGGGTCAAGGTCGAGCAGGCCGTTAGTAAAACCGCCAGGAGGCTGCTTTAGAAGGGGATGAGGGAGAAGGAAGGAGGTCAGTCTCTACATCAGCCAAAGTGTGCAGCGGCTACGCAAGTGCACATGGAAATAAACAACAGAACATGTTCATCAGCTCCGAGAAACAAATAAAAACAACAAACCAACAACACATCAAAACCTTCTAAAAAACATTTCACAAAGAACCTGTGGAAGTCAGACAGACTCACAGCAGATGCAGGGATGATCCAGCGAGGAGTGATGAGAGGTTTGGGCTGCTGCACTGGTGGTAGCTGCAAGACAACCAGAGAAATGTTGTGATGGCACTGATTTCACTCACACGCTCACTTTCTCAACACGTCTTTCGCGCACTTATTGTGCAGCTTTTCTACTGCAGAGATGCTCTGACATCATCGGGAAATTCAATACTGTTGCACATACAGAAGGCTTAAGACCCACCACAGGAGTTGGATCAGTGAAGTCAATCAGGTTGTCAGACAGCGGGGCGCAGTTTGGCAGGTCAGCCTGCTCTGCTTTAACCTGCAGAGAGACACAAACAATCTTTACCATGACGGCGTAACGTTTACTAAGGTTCAACGGGACGCTTGAATCAGGGACATACAAGCAGCCTGCATACAGACATCTTTATCAGAAGCGGCTCACACAGTACAGTCAGTAATGATCATCTGGGTCACCTTCAATAGATTATTTATTCTCATGCCTTCTAACGACACTTTGCAAAGGGATTCATGTCAATTATTTCCATGGGAACCAATAAAAATGCACCACATTAGCTAACGTAGCCAACAGCAGATAATCGTGTTACCTTTAGTGCCAGGCCCTCACTGACACACTCAGAAGGCATCTTGGGAAGGAGGGGGTTTAAGTCTTCAGCTAACCTCTCGGCACTGATGGATGGAAGAAAAACAAAATGAGCAAAGGACAGAAATAACAAAAACAAAAACAAGTAATGGAAATGTATTTTAAGCTCCTCATCCTCGAGATAGAGAGGTATAAACACACAATTCACTCGGTACGATACAGTGTTTTTCTTGTTCTAAGTGATTCAAGAAGTTATCATTATCTGAGTCTCACAAAACACAAAGTAACGTGTTCATTCTCCAATACTATTAAACACAGAGTAGTAGAAGAACTGCACATCTGAAAAGCTGGAACCAGAAAATGTTATTTTTATATTTTCTCTCCATAAAAGACTTGATTACTGATTATAAAAACAAATGTTGCAGGTTGATTTTCTGTGATTGCCTAACTCAGCGCAGCACCTCCAGACTGCAGCAGGAGAACAGTCTGGATCTTATGAGCATATTCTGCATCACATCTTACTGTGAACACTTATTGAACACGGACCCCGGCAGTATCCAGGCAGAACTCAAGTCATGTGACTCCACACACCCAGAAACAAACACACACACACCTCAAATATACCAACAGATGTCAGCAAAGACCATGAAATAAACAAGCATCACTTCTGTATGTTTTATTGAGGTTTTGTCTTTTCTGCCTCTTTTTTTCTTTGGATTTACATAATCAATCATGTTTCTTCCTATTTTCAACCTCTAACAGCTAAGGTAGGTAAAGTAAAGCTCATAATAACTTGTATTAAAAAAAAATATCCAGGATTTAATGTAGTTGATTAAACTGTTTCTTTAAAATATTTGCGAACATTTATAATTTAAACGTATTGTTAAATATAAGAGAGGAGAAAAACAATAAGGTGAGTTTCTCAGTCATCTCAGAAGGATTAAAAATCAGCAGCTACTGTCAAAGATTTCCTCCTCCTGTTCTCAATAAGCACACATAGCGAGTATAATATGATACATACACATCTTCCCATTTAAAAACTGCACACAGAAGTATTTTGTACACACACACACACACACACACACACACACACACACTGACCTGGCTCCTGCTGATGGCAACAGTGAGGCTGGTTTGAGCAGCTCCCAGGATTCTTGTATGTCAGGGCGACCACTAACGGACAAAGACGAGTTGCTGCCTAATCGGCCGGTACGCACCTTCAACCTAGCAACAGACAAGACGTATTTTTATGTGTGCCAATAGAATCAATACTAATACGCTGAGTAAAATCTCCCCAAAGTAATAAAAAATAAAAATAAAAACCCTGATCACAATCTCATTAGATTAGAAATGAGGTACAGAGATGAAGGTCAGGGGCAACATTTAAAAATATCTGATTTTAACAAGAACAATATATTTCATAATGTATTATTGATTTGTCTTATCCCAGTTTTATTGTAAGTTCATTCATTTTAAAAGATAATGGATTCAGTAAATCCTTTGCATTTTCAAGCAGTATCTTGAGGCTATGAAAATAACTGAATTTATTAAATTTAATGTGTCTCGTTCTCCAGTCATCCTCCTGAGCCATTTTTTCTGTCTTTCATATGAGATGGGGACAGGGACTTAATCGTCGATCTGCGGAGCCTCGCCTGTAAGGATGAGCTGCAGGTGATGTAATGTTGTGAGCTATTCTAACAATACTCATGCTGTGATTGGCTGAGACAATGCGTTGACAGTTGGCATGACTCAGGAAGGAGGAGGAAGAGGAGGAGGAGGAGGAGGGAAGGGATTTCGAGACAATGGCTTTTCTCTTGTCCATATGTGCTCTGTACTGACAGACTGGTTGCTCAAAAATGATATTTAAGATGAAACGTATTAAAAAAAGGGGAAAAGGCTGTGTAACGTATAATGATGCATTTACTGTTTGGAATAGTGTTTATACCTGGTAGAAGCGTCCTGTAAATTACAGTTTTTATCTCCCGTCATTGGGACGTGTTCATCCAAAGATCCCTACAGAGAGAGAGAGAGAATAAATAACTGTATAATGTATACTCTACCTGTGATCCTTTAACTGTGCTGAGACACTGTTAGGACTCTGTGATACGAGCATCCAATCGTATGGAGTTTGTTGCTCACCTTGAGGGCTGCGGCCTCGACTTGTGCTTTCAGGATGTTGCTCTTCAGATCCTCTGGGGTGCGCAGCGGAGTGACAACTGGACTACTGCCTGTACTGCTCAGACCGCATTTCTCTGTGAGCTTCACAATATCCTCCAACAGTGTTGAATGGAGCAAACACATTGTCATACAGAAAGGAGGAGAGAGAGAGAGAGAGAGAAATAAGATTCACAGTTTGCTTCACATGCTTACGTCCAGATTTCAACATGTGTTACTAGTCTATATTATCTAGAAGGCACAACAAATGTTCTCATTGGTTTTAGGTTCTGGGGTGAAAGTTGAATATTAACAGAAACTCTACATGATCAAACACCCACCTGATTATTCATAGCCATATTGATATTGATGTTATTCTTCTGAATAGCAGGAAGTGGACTGCTCTCCAACTCCAGCTGCTTCAGACGAGCTGCTGTTTCTGAAGAGACACACAGATAAAGTCACACACACACGGCCCAACACAATGCACTCTAATCATCCATGATGCTCATCAACAAGTTCAACCCATCATGATGTTACGTAGTCTGACCAGTGAGGTTGAGCGGATCGTCCCCGGTGACGCTGGGTGCAGAATAGGCGTTACTTGGTCCCGCCTCCTCTGTAGCAGTCACCGTGGCAACAACTGGTGCCCTGAGGACATCATCAATGCACGTCTCCATCAGGTCAGCAACCGTGGGCAAACTGGAGTCAGAAAGAGGAGGAGAAGATGAAGGAAAGAAAAAAGGGAGAGAAATATAAAAAGAGCGGCATATCAAGATGAGGATTTTTACATTTAAATATAAACACAAACAAATACAATGGAACAGATAATGTCAGTGTTTAAGATTATAGAGCTTTATAACATACCTGTGTCATCCACAAAATATGAATGGACGCTACAAAGATGACAAATCTGGCCCATGCAGTATGTTGGGAGATATTTTAGAGCAACATGATGAACTAACATACTAAAAAAGTGATACCAAGTGCCCATGAAAAAACAAATAAGAGAATAAAACAGAACAAAAACAAAACAAAAAAAACATAAATTTAGGCAACTGCAGTAAGTATATCTGACATAACTTGTTGAGTCTCAGGTACTTCGATGTGTTTAGGATTACAGAAAAGAATTACAAACAAGAACAAAACACTTTTTCTTACTTTCTACTGTATCACTTATATCCAGGAGTTGCATGTCCATCAGGTAAAGAAACGGGGTTTAAAGAAGCATAATTCAACCCATGACGATAAATCTTCAAAATAATAAGAAAAACTCTCAGAATATTGAGAGCAAAACATTGGATACAAGGATTCTGGTGGAAGCTCTTTCAACAGTCTGATAATTACTTCATATTTCTGTAGCCTAAAGACAAAGTGAAACATGATATATATATAAATAAATAAATAAATATACAATGTTTCGCCTGAGGATGCACTAACCAAATGTATATAAACACTCCCACATGTTAAGTAATCCATGGCAGAAACTGAGAATGGACAGCGAGGCTATAATCGACCCCCATGTGTGCAAGACACAAAAACAGGAAGGGTAAGAAAGCATAGACACACATAGCAAAGATGTACAGCCTCCTGCTAACCAGTTACTAGATATCCACATAACATCCAGAGTTCACGAGCAGGTGAGTGTGTTTTTTTTTTTTTTAACTTCATTTACACCATCCACCTCTTCTTCCATTAGTCACTCATTGTTTCTTTAACATAAGGACTAAATGTATTTACATAAAATCGCAAAAAAAAAAAAAAAAGTCTGTCAATGTGCTTGGAAGTCAAGAACAAATATTTACCAACCCACCAACCTGTGGCTGGCATTCATACATCTTATTTACTGTGTTCAACAGCTTCAATCGCTTGACAGTAAAATAATACATTTAAAAATCTCTTATTCCTTCTCTTAAAGTACATAAAACACACACATACACATACTACATATACTGTAGTGTAGCGTGTGGGTCAAACACCCATATGTCAAGAGTAATCCAGTCTTTATTCTCTGAAATGATCTTTAACATACAGTTTAGAAAGATATACATCCTTTGGTCACACGTATGTTGTAAACATTCAACTAATCAATAAGTTTATTTAATCATCTTTGCTGGTGGAGCCGTGTAAGACACAGTTGTATAGCGTAAATAATACATTTCCATTAAAATTTGATTCAGTTTTGATTGATCAATGCTGATGGATTTATGCTTGTTAGATTTCCTGCCAGGATAAGAAGGTCGATATAAAACTTCATTTCTGTGAGATGAGCTCGTTTAATGCTGGAAGCAGGGAGAAACGGCTAATCAGACACCAAAGAAGAAAAACAACGATATGTTGTTGGCCTACGTACACAGTCTGAGGAAAAAAGTCCACGATTTGGTCAAAACTAGAGTTATGACACTGTGCAAACCTGGAAAAGGACTTCTAAGATGCTGCACACGTTGATTTTGATCAATTCAGCTCAAATGTGAAAGCTAAAAGGTTTATTAAAGGCACCTTTGTCAGAGGTGAAGAGGCTCATTTCCCCTGATCCCAGTCTTTGACCTGAGCTAGCAGAACATAAAGGATAGACAGATAAAATATATCAACCTTCTTATCCAACTACATTTTAAACAGAGTGCAGCAGAACAGATTAAATACAAAATAAAGGAAAAAAAAAATCACATTATCTGATATAAAAAACAGTTGATTGGAATTTAAATTAAATTAAAACAGAAACAGTGTTCGAACTTCAACAGGTTGAACTATGTGGCCCATTTGTTTAGTCGAGAGCTGAATTCAACAGACTCACACTGATACCATCTCACCCCAGCCAGCAAGTTTCACAATCTGACGTCAGGAGTCAAGGGAGGAATGAGGGACAGAATGAACAAGAGAGACACGGGACGAGTGGCGGGTAAGAAAATGAAGGAGAGAGAAGAACAACAAAGATTTTAGGAGTCAAGGGAGGAGCAGGAGACACAGAGACTAAGACGCTTGGAGAGTTACTAGGCTGAATGTGTGGTACTTTGACTGGGTTTTGTTCAGTTAAAAAAGATGTGTGTGCATTCACAGCAAGTGTGTCCTTCAATGTGGTCACTACCACAAACGCAACGCATTTTTCAAGGGTGAGTCACCAGTGTTGAGCCTTCATATGTCAGTACAGAAGACGAGGCCGTTGCCAGTTGCTCGGATCTGCCCAACTCCTTGTGGGGGAGTTTTGATGAAGATGTGAGCAGGGAGGATGGAGGATGGAGGGAAGAGGAGACCTGAGGAGAACGAGGTGGAGGGGAGAGACAAAAAACAAGCGGGATGGGGAACGGTGAGAGAGACGGGAGGTAAAACAAAAGCGAGAACGGAGGGTAGCAATGAATGAAAACAGGAAAAAGCAGAGGGAGATTGTATGCAAATGAATGAGGGAGAGAAAGATAAGACTTTGATGCAGCTGATAACATGAATGTGGAAGAACATTAACTGTGTATGGATTAACATGCAGGTTGTATGTTCAGCTGTGTCAGAATAAGGGATCACTTTTACTTTGTTGTAAGACATCATGTGTTCATTTTAAACTACAGCCAGGAGTGAGCTTTGTCAATGATAATCACAAAAATGTTTCAGTGGACATGAAACAGCATGAATAAATAAATAAAGGCCTAATCAGCCATGCAACTCATAGTACACTGCATCTGCTACACTGTACACTAGTGTGCATTAAGTGTGCTGTGACATGAACACTTGAGTTGAGTGAAGTGGACGGGATGTTTCTGGAGCGTCACTGACCTGGGCTTTGCACCTCTACAGGCTGATGTCTGATGGCTCGTGTCAAATCTGTTTATATATTCAGCGCTGGAGGCTCCAGGTTGGAAGCTTTTATTCATGATGACAGTTTTACTGGGTGTGTAGGAGGCAAGGGAGAAAACTGTCTCCCACTGCCATTGTAAAACTGTGACTAACTTCAAGATCTTTGGATTAACGGTCTCCAGATAAACTTCCACTGACATTTTCTATTATACTATAGATATAAATAATGAAAACAATATTGAATTTATTTCCGTGATCTAATAGTTATCTAATCTAACTTATGATAAAGTTACAGAGTTAGATAGATGGGTAGATTTGGTTAGAAGCTGTTTGATGTTGTGTTATTTAAAAAAATACAGTGAACCCTGAAGGCTTTATAAGATTATAAGACTATTTCTATGAACAATTTGTGTAGTGGTAAAATAGTATATATTTACACTTTGGATCATATTGTCAGCAGAAGTCTATGTGCAACAAGTGTATGGATGTTTATTCTCAAGAGTTTGCTCACATCATCAGGAGAATAGCTAAAAGTTAAAGTGCTCCATGCAAAAATAAACGGTGAAATGGGTCTAAAAGCGAAGGAGAAAAGGTGCGAGGGAAAAAGAAGAGCGCCAGGGATTAGTCTGAAGATACAGAAATGTTTAATGTATCCTCCTCACATCAAGTGAGTCAGTTGTAAACAGTTGCCAAGCGTTGGCAGGGATAAACAGGAACTCAACTGGAGAGGTCATCTCAGGCTAACATCTTGTGATGGTACACAGTGTTGGTAAAATATTTATCCTTGGAGAAGTTTCTGAGTGCTCGACAGCTTCGCCTCGAGAACATCAGATCACGACCTCAGAGCAATATGGGTCTTCTCAAAACAGTAGTATGTGTGTATTTAAAAAAATGAATAGAAACAGGTCTAGAAAAGCCTTTTTATGGAATAGTCAGTATTTTCAACCTTTAGGATTATTAACTGTTAACTGTTACCCTTTGAACAACAAAGTCTGAAAGAGGAGGATACAGCATCATTAGTGTGAAAGGTCATCACTCCGTATATCCAACAGCCTTATCCAAGGACATGCCTGTGCATCCTGCTTTTTAAGGTTAACAAACCAAGAAAACATAAAAAAGAGCCTCTGCTTTACAGCAATGACAGGCAATCCTCTTATTACAACTGACCAGAAATGTACTTTACTAGAAGCAGGATCAGCCTGAGCTGTAAATCTGAATGAGCTTTTTTTCCCCCCAGAAGCCAGAGTAGTCTGGTCAGGAAATGACTGGCAAACAGACGCATTACTGAGTTTTGTTGTAGTATGTTCTACACCAGTTTCCAGTTCGGAGGATAGATGGGGTTTTAAAAAGGAGCAGGTGGTTCAAAAGGATGCACAGATTAGTTGACTGAAAGAAGAGACACTAGAATGCACCAAAGCCTTAAAACAGAGCAGATCCAAAGCTGAAATCATATGGCATCACTGATTCATGACACCAAACACAAGATCCCCACATAGCATCCAAAATCATCAGATCATTTCCACCACCGATTAGGTTGCCATTTTAATGCTGATCAAAAGTGGACAGACAGCGAATCACAGGAGACAATTCCACCGCGAGAGAGAGCCCAGTTTCCAAAGCTTAAAATCAAAAAGCCTGATTTGTCAAAGCAAGAGCTGCTGCAAAGCTCAATGTCTGATCGTACCTACCTGGCCTGCCTCCAGACATTTCCTCAGTACATGATAATACTGGAACA
This sequence comes from Pampus argenteus, assembly GCA_036937835.1. Lineage (NCBI taxonomy): Eukaryota > Metazoa > Chordata > Actinopteri > Scombriformes > Stromateidae > Pampus > Pampus argenteus. The sequence goes on along the minus strand of CM072872.1, from coordinate 5,352,693 downwards.
CACAGGGGAACATTGCAGGTTTACAACAGAGGAACATGGATGTATGTATCTGCTGGTTAAGAGCAAAGATATCAACTGTTTCAATACCCTGTGCACATGTAAAAAAAACAAACAAACAAACAAAAAAAAAAGAAATAGTACATTTCCACACACTGCTCGACCATGGCAACGTGTTTTGATTGAGGGGAGAGGAAAAACAATACAGCAGAAAAGAGGAATGGTGTTTTACTCATCATTATCGAGCAAACTGTAAGATATCTTGGATGAAAGGAGACTTTGAATTACATTAAAATAAAATATAGACACCAAAAAAAAGGTACCCACCTCCTCTTTTCTCCTCCAGGGCTCCTGGGCAAAGCCTCTATTTCCATGGTTTCACCGACAGAAGCAGGTACAGGGCTGACCACAGGTACGCTCGACCAGGCGCCTCTACTGGGAGAAACCTGGAGTCGGAGTGAAAGAGAGGACATGTATGAAACAAGTTGGAGAGTAGGGACACAGAGATGGGCATAAAGGGAGGTTAAACTTGGAAAAGGAAATAATCACATAAAATAATATATATATATATATATATATATATATATATATATATATATATATTAAAACTTCAGTCTATCTCAGTCATACTCCCTTCATACTGTACATTAAAACATCTGCATTTGCTGGACTTGTAATCTAGCCTGTATGTTGATTCAGCTGTGGGTTCAAACCCTGTTTTAGTTTGTTGCACTGTTCTGTTTCGTACAATAGGAGAAGAGGATTTGAAAACAGCAGCTGTGCTCTCAAACCTTGTTGTCTTTGCTGGCGCTGACTCCATTGCCTGAGGAAAGAACCCTGAGGACAGAAAGAAATTAGAGATTTTACTCAAAGAACAAATGGGTTGAAGAATTCATAATGCCGTGTATGGATTTATATTATAAATAACTGAACTGGCTTTGACTGTCACTCTGATTATTCTCCCACCATGATAAGTGTGTACACAGTGTCTAGTATTAAGGCTTTGATACGCAAGATACATTTTAGGCCAATGCAAATGGACAATGTTCCTTATTATACTTACTGCTGATGCTATGTTTTTAGTTTATAGTTTAACCAGATTACCCAATATGGCATTAAATACTGTAAATGTTCTGTTGTTTTATAAAAAGTCACAGAAATGCTTCCATCCAACTGATCACATGACTGCTTAAAAGTACTACTGACATCATGTCTTTGGCCCACACGCATATCCCTGCAACAAAAGGTACCTCTGTAACAAGATTATAGCCGAGCAATGTGTGAGTCACAGTACTCCAGGCAACAGTACACGTTTAACTAAGCAATTTCCACTGCAAACCTTTCCATTGTTCTTTATCACAAAGTGAGTGTAAAAAATAAAATAAATAAAAACAGGATTGCACAGCAATGTATGCATGCATTTCTACACACATCAACTGATGTGGATGCAAACGCTAAAATTAAAGCTGAACAACAACAAGGAGAGGAAAGATAAAGTCACTTAATCAGTCAATGGGACAAACACGTTGTTTCAGTGTACTCACTCCTGGGGATTGAACGCTCCTGTAAAAAACACAGAAAGAACAGACAGTGAGTGTTCTGTCCAGATTACAATATAAACACGACAACCATCAGCATACAGAGGTATATAGTATATAGTATATAGTCAGTATATTCATGCTCACCCCTGTTAAGCATGGTTCTTCTGGAGTAACGTCGACTGGGCCTTCTCTCAAAGGAGGCCGATCGCCGCGCTTTATTGGCCTTGGTTGTCTGATACTCTGTATTTCCACTGCCGCCACAAACATAAAAACATATTGCACACTTGTAAGGCTTTCTAATTGGTAACTGTGTCGGCCATGCAGACCAAACCGTTAACTATAAAAGAGAACTTTTTGATACATTTGTCCCAGAAACGACAGTCACGGGGATGACCTCTGCTGAATTGTGGAGTCATCCAGGCGATAACCTTCTACTAACAACAAACTCTGTAACCCCTGTGTTGAACCAACATTACTGCCAATGCTTATCCAACTGGGTAATGTTTAAACACACACAGGGGGGAACTACTTGGCTACTGCAGTATGTTCACACCGAGTGTCCGGTACCATTGCAAGTATCTGTGTGTACACATGTGGGGTTTTTTTTTTTGTATGTACAAGGTATGATACTGTACATCAAATTGAGATTATCTTTATTGGTGCGTTCAAACACACAGTACAGAAACAAACACGGTTCCAAATTTGGGGGCTTTAACTCCTCTACTTCCACCTCTTATTTTAAACAAACCCATCTATATTTATTCTAGATATTTAATGTTATATTTCAATAGTGTTTTTTTTTGCTAGTTATTTGTTTAGTTTAATTATCTGGTTGTTTAGCATTCTTAGTTTTATTTAACTATTATTTTTCTTTATTTCATTTTGTGTATTGCGTAACATTTCAATGAAATCATACGCGCTGTTAAATTCACACCAAACAAGGAACCTTTTTCCACTTCTCACTTGATCTATATAGCTTCTAGCCGAGACATAAAGCTGAGGCTGGTGAATACTCTTTAGAGACACTGTAAGCACTCTCACCTGTACAGCTTCAAACATATTGAAATGTTATGATGAAGGGTTGAACAGAGATCATTTTGTAAATCTAAAATGACTAGAAAAACATTGAAGTATTGTATTTGACAGGAAAGGATATTGCAATCTGTTACCTGTATCTGAAGCGTGATCCCATACGTATGAAACTAGAGCGTGCAGAGTTCTTGTGTACGGGCCCTCTCAGCCTGAAGAAAGCATGATGTTCCACAGCACACTTCCAGAGGTGCTTGCAGGCCTTGGGGTGGTCCATCCTGAAGACAAAGGTGTGCTCCTGTTCTTTGCCCTGGAGAGGATTGGTGTGGGGGTTAGATTTGAGCGGTACAGAGGAGAGAATAATGTCTCAGTACTGTAACTACAACATATAACTTTATACGGTACATCTCGTGTCAGAATGCAACAGCGGCACAGTGTTTGTACCGGGATTACCACTCAGGTATAAAAAAAAAATCAAATCCAACACAAACTTTATTTTCATTTTAAAAACTTCTCCAGTCCTAACCAACGTATTTTTTAGTGAAACAAACCTCATGTGGTAGCTCCTACTTGTGGAAGGAGGCTGATATGTGAAGAATGAATGGTTGCACTACAGCGTGCAAATGCTGACTCATTAATCTGATTTCTCACTGTGGCCTAGATAAAAGCCTTCCTGGCACCACAGCCAGTAATGAAACGAGTGCTGGAGCCATTCCAGTGTCAGGCTTTTTTTTTTTTTTTGCTTCGTTTCCCTCTTTTCAAAAGGTTTTCAGGTGTATATATAACCAGCTCTCCCTCTGCTGGCTTCTTCAATGAAGCCACTTATGTTATGTGTGACAGACAATCATCATGTTAGAGAATCCAGGTATGTAGTAAATTCTAGCATACAGTATATAAACAGTAGAGGAGAGCTTTAGGAGGAGAGGACTGTGAGTGTGTAGGAGACTGGTGCATACCAGAAATACCAGAGGGGGCAGGCTTCTTTATTAACCTCACACACAGACCTCCGGGATGGACAAAAACAACCTGTCCTGCTCTCTCATGTACACTAGCCTCTGGGTACTACAATACCAAATCTTGTTTCATTTTGATTTGGAATAAACCTCTTTTAGGCCTCAGGTATTACTTCAAAACAAAAAGGTTTTTAGAGGAATAGTTCTTTTTATTGAGAAAAAAAAAAAAAAAAGCTCTGTATGTTTTTCCTACATTAGACAAGTCACCGAGTTTAGAAAGCAAGTGGTCATGTGATGAAGATCAGATCTGTGGGACGACATCTATTGTTTACATTTGTAAATACTGTGCTGCAGCTATAGTCTGCTTGGATTCACAGCAGTACTGTGGTATATGTATGCTTTTGCTGCTTGTTGTGTTGTGAACAGTTTAGTGCACAATTTATATATTCATCAAAGTTGGAGTAAATTGAACATACTGAGCATACAGATGGACATCAGAAAAGATTTTTTGCCATGAAACTGTCAATATTGGAATCTGCAGGGACGACCTTTAATCTGATCTGACTACACCAGCCATACTTTCCCCAAAGCTACAAACTATTTGACCCTATTAAATGTTTGATACAACAGTTAGATGCTCTTTCATATTCCTTCACCAGCATAGAAAAGTAGCACGTTACTTCTGATAAAAACCATAATTAACTACAATGAAATGGTAATAAACTGAAGTGTTTATTACATTTTTTATGGTTTTTATAATTATTATGCTGTATATAAGGAACATTGAGAGTGGGTCATTAATATACTTACTCAAGAGTGATTACTATGAGTGAGTGAGTGAGTGAGTGAGTGAGTGAGTGAGTGCTCATGTTCACCTGTTCATCATCCTCCACTACCACAAGAGTCAGTTTGCTCTTCTTGAAATCCAGACGAGTGATCTTGGGCCTACAACAGTCAGAAACACAACATAAATATAAACAGGAAGGAAAATTCAAACGGTGCTTCTTAAAGTAAACACTTCAGTAAATGAGGTTATAATCAACACACCAGAAAAAGAGCCCGATCTTAGTTTCTCCTTCAAACACCAGAACTCCAGTGGGCGTCAAACCCAGACTGTACTCATTTCCATCTCGTGCCTACAGGGCAGAGATGGTAACAAAAAAACAGATATAAAACAACATTATGACGTGTTACATATGCATGTTCTCACTCTCTTTCTTGTTTGAAATCCCAGCTAGGATATTGGTGTGTAACAGTGTGCGTTTGTGCCAGTTACCTTGACCATATGCATGTCCACCCCGTACATTTCTAGCCACTTTGCTTTATTCAGGTAGTTGATCTCAGCTTGGGCAGGTGTCTGACCTCTGAAGAGGAGAGGAGGGAAAACTGACACTTATATTGAGAGGATGAACAGTTTGCTACTAGCATTATTGTTGATTATCCCACACAGACTACAGAATGAAGGTTTGATTCATTTTGTTAAATGTCAACTATCTGTTCTCATTAATATTCAGTGTAACCTACAGCCCCAAAGGCACAGCAGTTTAGTTATAGTGTTAATGCTCACCTGCACTCTTTCCATGCATTGTATATAGCCAGCTCCACGTCCACCGTCTGGTTGGGAATGAAGCGAAATTCTGACACCAGGTCCAGATGATGTTCTAATGGGTCACAATCACCGAGCTCAGCTGAAAACACACAGAAACACACACACACACTCAGTTCACACTCTGAGAAACTACAACCTCACGTTCCCAAAGAGTACAACGGCTATTTCATACTGTGTGAACCAAAAAGAGGGCACTATAGTTTATCAATGATAGGTTTGTTTATGTGCTATAGTAGTGGATTGCACGAGGTGTGTTTGTGAATATATAATTTAATTGAAATTGAAGAACTGTGTGGAGCATCAGGTCAGGGACTGATGGGTATCTCATCTATCTCTGGACAACAGGTCACTGATTTTATCAGGTGACAAAAGGAGAAATCTGTGGAAATGTTGTGTAGAGAAATAGGACAGAGACAAGTCTTGGTTCTGATTATATGTTGCAGTGTTTGGGTAGATAAGAGAAACCGTGACTTCCTGGGAGCTCTTCAACGTGTAGCGAGCCCAGCTGTGAGCAAAGCCTCAGGATATAAAGGAGAGAAAATATAATTTTTATCCTCTCTTTATCCTGGTAAATGTCTGTGGACCAACAACATAATTCTGAAAAAAGGAAGATAAAAGGGAGAAAGTTCAACTGAGCGAGAGAGAAAGAAGACAGAAAGGGAGCTGGATTAGGGGGCCTCTGAAGAGGATGGAGCACTAATGAGCTGGCATTTACCCCATAGTGTGTGTGTGTGTGTATGTGCTAGCAATCCTTTCCATAGACATCTCTACCAACTCAATATTTTTTCCTCTGAAGGAGCATCCTATATATTGCAGGTAAATGTTGTCATTTTGACCATTAACAGTAAATGTGTGTATACAGTTGGTATGGAATATAATATATTAATATAATCCTTAGTTGCAGGTAGGCAGGAAGACTGAAAGACAATGAACATGGATGTAACCAATGCAGGTTTCGAATGTGTTTAATGTTTAATGAGGAAAGAAGTGCCTTCAACACATTTGCTAGGTCTCAAGAATGCACACAATTTGTTTTGGTGGCTTAAACTGTACCTCAGAGCATACCTTGAATACAAAGGAGCAACGGTTCATTAATGTAGTATGTAGAAAAATCACATCTCAGTCACATGTGTCTACAACCTCACGCTGTGGCTGGTTTGCAATCTTATTGTATCGGAGGGGTCATTGTGCCTCTGTGACCATGCAGCCAGGAGCGTAAGGACATTCAGAGCAGATGGTGATTCACAAAGACAGCCATGACTGCTTCAAAAAGATCAAGGAAAACTTTGGTCGACCACAGAACAGAAGAGTCCACCTCTGCAGACGTGATAGTGAGTGCACAGTGCTGTCAGGTGAGCGTTTGTTGAGAGGCAGCTCAAATGAAATTTAGAGACATTATTTTATGGGCTCGCCAATAAATAAGCAATTGGGAATGGTGGGTTGGGAACAGATTTAAAATATGTGAATCAAGAGCAACAAACGGCTAGATTAATAATTTCTATTGCTGAGTTTACGATGCTCTAACCTAAAAGTGACTTGTCTGACCAAAAAACTGACTAACTCACAAACACCAACTAACAATATAATTACAGCCAAGACAGTACAAGCCTCAACTCTGCAAATCAGTGTGCACTGCAAAATAAAAAAAAATAAAAAAGCCTCCATCCAACTCCCACAATGTATAAACAATGGCAACGGTTACAGAGGTGGTCCCAACTATCAGAAAGATGGTGTTACCTTGTAGTGAGAAGGCAGCCAACTCCACCGCGGTTTCAAATGGACATTCTAGCCTGAAAATACAGACACAGTAAATTTATTGAAGCTTAAACACTGTAAGTACTGAAAAGGTTTTTTTTTTCTGTATACATTATTTTATTGAGGTGCAGGGAAATGACTTACTTTCCACTGAGGATGTCTTGCTTTAACTGTAACACAAATAGGTATCTGGGAAAAAAAAAAGAAACAAAATGACAAAATGATATTGATTATTGATGGTGAAATATGATGACAGCAACCATCTACACTAAACTGGTAGCAAGGAACGCTGAATGAATAGAGAAATATATAAAACTAAATACTTGCTATGATGCTTAAGTGGTAGCTGATTCGTGCTAGAAAGTTCAAGTGGATGTGTCTTAACTCACCTGGTCAGCTCCTCGTGCAGGTTGTTCGGCTCTGAGGAGTAGAACTTAACTCTCATGTGGAGGCAGTATGGTGGACCAACTAAAAGACAGTTGAGTGTAAAAGTTAACAATCAACCATCAAACAAAGTACCATGAAGGTGAAAGAAATGTAGTTAACTGGTCTTAAAGACACGTACTGACTTTGTGTAAACATACAGAAGTGTACTGTAGAAAGGTACTTTACAGTATGAAGTATGTGAAGTATGAGAAAGGTATGTAGGGCCTCTGTTTACTTACTTTTCACTTGCTTTTTGATACTTTTTGTAACATCAATCCAATGCTGAAACAAAATAAGGATGATAACTTAAAAAATACAAATAATTTTTGTCATTAAGTTGTGTTAAACTCAATGAATGTACAAAAGTACAAAAGTCCAGAAGGTCTTTTGTCAAGATGTACGCACACATACACACAAACACACACAATAAAGTCAGTCTTCTGCTCTGTGCTGTAATTCTTCCTGGACGTTCAGGCTCTAAGAGGCATGAACAATGTCAAGGAGGGCTGGTGGAGGTGGTGTGTAAGTTACAGAGAGAGATAACAGAGGAACTCCCAGCACTCTAGTCTCCTCTACCCCCACATTCCTATGTCCCTCCCTCCCTCCCTCCCTGCCTCCCTTTTCGCTCTCCCACCCTTTCACTCTCTACTTCTAGTCCTCTCCCATGTGTCCCTCTCCTCGGCTACATCATTCCTCCTACGGCCTTCACAGAGTATCAGTGTGAAGGAACAGGGTCACAGACTGATGACTTAAAACAGTTTGTCACAGACTGACTCACAGCGCTGACAAGAGTCCCATAACCAATCCCTTTAGCCTATTCACTGAAAGGGAAAAGTCCCTGCCTCAAGCCTTGCTTCAAATGTGTGAATAGCGATTTGGACTGAAATCTGAGGTCCTGCTGTAAACAGCAGATGAGAAGGTTTGATAATTATGTTTCAACAATGTTGAGGAGCCGGTTTTCTTGATCATTATTTACAGAAACAAAAACAAAAAAAATCCTGTGGAACGCAACAAATTGAGGCTATCCGCAGTGTGACATGAAAACAAAAACAAACAAAGAAACGGGGATCTGTATTCTTACCGGGACTTGTGCCGAGTCCATGAAGCGCAGACCGAAGTAGTCTTTCTCTACAATGTCCAGATGGTACATGATCTGGTCAAACAGCTCCTCACCTTTGGCTTTTTTCTGATCAGGGAAGCACACAAACAAACAAATATTTATAATAGTTGGGCAATAAACAAAAAAAAAAACCATTTACTGTAAGAATACTGATGGGAAGATGGTCCTGTCGTCCACTAATATTGGTTGGGGATGCAAAGGAAGTGTCAGGAAGGTTAATGTATGAAAAGAGTCCAGATGAAAATGCAATTCAAAACATCAGGTTACATCAGGAATCTGCAATACGATTCTCCTGTTTAGGCCTGTCACAATAACTACTTTTATTGGCTCTCACCTCCGACGTCACATGTGAACATGGATGTGGCCGTGCAGTAACGGCGGCAGCTGTCAGTGTGTTCGGGAGGAGTCATACATCCTTAAAAAAGCCTCGAGCCTCATATTTTCCATGTTGCTTTGGGTGTAGTTGACTGGTTCAGTTTCAGTATACATATTCTGATTTGTGTTTTATGGATTTGAATACAGATCTGAGACAATATTAATATGAGTACAAACAAAAAAAAAAGTTTCTGCCCTTCATAACAAGCCGTACCAGTTACTGCCTGTGTCCTGCCTGGGACTGGGAGATCTCACTCACACACACATCCGTCTTCCAAACCCCAACATGAGGCACAGCGACAGGGTTGCCATGGTGATGGGGGTTGAAGTGCCCCAGACGCCCAGGAGCTGAGGGCAGTGGGGTAGCTGAACAGATCATGTGATCATCGTGCTCTGTTAGAGGAAGATGCTGTCCAGGATTTGTCTGCAGCTGCATTTTTTCTCTATGAACAATCTTTTTTTTTATCCAGCTGTGCTTTTACATTACAATGAGAGTTTAAACTCTTTTAAAAAACATTTTCATCTTCCCAAGCATCAAAAAGATATTAGACAACAATAACATCCATCGTTTATTACGTCTTTAAGCCATCATGTGAGGTTATTATAGACTGACTGAAAAGGCAACAGGCAGCAGGCTAAAGGCCAACATGTCACCAAATTAGATTGACCGACATCGTCACAAAAACAATCCAAAACATGATCAGCTCATAATCAATGCCTAAAGAAACAGTCACAGTTCCCACAACTAATACACACAACACACATCGTACTATTCAAAGGCAAATGCAAAAACATTTCCAGTTTCCTAAATCGAACTCTGTGACTCTGAATAGTTAAACCAATCCAAAACCTATCACAAAAATAAATAAATATAGACTTAAGCTACAGGAGGAGATGCTTACAGAAAAAAGGCTTTATATCAAAATCCTGCCAAATCATGCTAGAAAAATTACAGGGCTGCTTGTGGAAGCCGTTAAGTAAAATAATGGGGTTTATCAGAGCAACAACCAACCACTGTAACTCCTGCACACACCGAGGCGCCAGGTGACCGAGGACACAACTACAGTCTCTTAACGGCAAATCACAGGAGTTAAAAAGTCTTGAAAAACTCTAAGAGAGCTCCTGGGCAGCTCAGGGGGGCTGGCCCCATGCTAGTTGGCATAGCTAACAAGGCATACAGCACCCCTACAGTACCCTGGGAGTGAGAGTACAAAGGACTCATTGTGAATGTGTGTGTGTGTCTGTGTGTGTGTGTAAGGCCTTGTTATAGTGCCTGCAGTATTGTTCAGCTGTTTGCAGTCTTTCTGCTTGTGAGCATACAGCTCTGTCTCTCAGCCATTGTGTCCGAATATTTAAGGTAGCCGATGCCTTGATCTACTGCAACTTCACTGACACGTTCATTTTGAAAAGCACAAGGGCCTGGGACGAGCACAAGTCTAGTGGATCATAAAAAGGGAAAACGTGCTGTTTGGTGGATGTTACGCACGTGATCTTTCTGGTTATGCCACTAAAATAAGATGGTGAATAAGGGGGAGAAAGGTAAAAAAAAAAAAAAAGGCAGAGATGTATAGAAATGAAATGGAAGGAATGTGAATCACGTGTCTTTGTGGCTCTAGGCATGGTCATTGGTCATGGATGCAGACAAACAGGCGTCCTAGGAGACAACTTTGGGTGGCTTTACATACTAGCGACACATACACACAGCTGGAAAGCCAATAAAGAAATCTGAAAGGACCCTATTGAGTTTTAGATTCTGTCTTTTTATTTACTACTACTTAAATCTTAAACTGAAGGGGGTCCCGTAAATTTCTGCCAACTTGAGTTGACTTGACAACTTGTTAGATACCTGTCAGCATAAGAACCACGTGAAGGAACCGAATGCTTAACTGTGGGACAGACATATGCTATATGCAATGCAAAGAAAGACTCTCAGCAAAGGGTTGTAATGTGCTAAGTTTACTTGTTTCCCCTCCCCACAGTCTGTTTAACTAAATGATAAGTCTGGCAGATAAAATGCAGATAGTAGGAAGGTGCAATGCTTCTATTATCACAAGGTTTGTTCTGTATGTCCATGTTCACACTGGTCCTTCAATTAAAAAAAAGTTCAGTTCATCATGTTAGCAGTACACAAACTTCAAACAACATTTAAAAAAAAATAAAAAAATGTTTTCTTATTTTTCTGTACTGCTTCTAGCGGCATGCGGCAGACCATCACCCACAACTCCAGGAAAGCCTAAACGCTGAGCTTTACATTTTCTGAATGGTGATGCAAATTCGCTGCCATAATAAAAGTGTTGCCTCCCGGTTTCAGTAGGCAGTAAAGTATCTGTCAACACAGGCAGTCTGTAGCCTAATGAAAGGGCAAGGAAACTGACACAACACAGAGGAAAAACCTTTGATTACATCTGACTAACATCCGAGCAGGACTGCCTACATTTAAGATGTTGGAGAAAGTGCAGTAAAGGAAGAGCTGAGCTAAATGAGTAACGCTGAGGGGATATAGTGTGTTCATGTATATCAGTGTGGACTGCGTCTGTGCTGTTTGTTTTCTAAAATAATTACAAAGAAGAGGCATCTCTTTCTGAGGTTTTATCTTCGGTTATGTTGAAATACGGTTGAGGTGCAAAGGCTGGATAGAAAGGAAGAATGCCAAATAGTAGTGGTTTTTGCTATTGTCATATCACTTCAGAGATAGCTGGATGATAAGATTAAAAAAAAAGAAGCTCAGTTTGAAACCTAACAGGTCCCTGCAGGAATGTAACAGAAATCCAAAACAATTTGAAAACTTCCTTCAGATGCCTGAGAGTTGGTTAAACAGCCTCATAAAAAAAATTAAAATCCAGGAGTCATTTCTGCCAAAATATGAAAGACTGGTAAGGAATTACTTTTTTATTTACCACGTCTTAATATCACCGCTTGGTCTCAGGCATAAAGCCGGAGGAAACACGTTCTGAACATTTCCATGGAAAATCACATGGGGAAAAATGTTCAGATATTCATGTCCTCAACTCCAACATGACACCTCCTCATGAGCCGCTTGGTGTGTGTGTGTGTGTGTGTCTATAAGAAGACAGAGACCGAGAAATAAACAATACAATAACATGAGGAAGAAAACAGATTTTGGTGTCTGAGAGAGATGAGCAACACTCAGTGATGAGCCTTATATGTCATGTGATGCAGTCACGTGATTAAGCGTGTTCTCCAGAGAGGATAATGGAATTACAGGTAATCAGCAACACCCCCCCCCCACACACACACGCACGCAAACACACACACACAAACAAACACACATACATACATACATAAGCTTGAAAGACTGCTCTACTGACACAGCCACTGAATGGTCACTAGAGCAGCTCTTGCACTTTCTTCTTCAGCAGACAGAAATAAACCCAGACTTTTTTTTTTTTATAACTATATATATAATAACTATAACTGTTTTTATGTCCTTTTACATCTACAGTAGCCGATACAGCACCAACTAATTTTATTGCAATATCTATCTGCAACCAACGATTATTTCCATCATCTTCTCCTGAAACATGTTGATCACTCTTTCCGGACGCCCAAGATGAAGTTTTCAAATGTCTCATCTTGTCTTAACCAACAGTCCACAACCCAAAGATGTTCAGTTTACTGTCACAGATTCCCATTTGAGAAGCTGGACACCAAAAATTTGGACTATAATCAAAGTAGTTGGCAAATAATCAGTTAATCTTTGCAGCTCTAATTAGGCAGAAGTTGTAAGCAGAAGTCAAACTGTCACTCTGCTCTTCACATGTATAGAAGATGTGACAGACTCATACTGCGGGAGTCCTCCTTACCGGCAGGTCAACGCTGACGTCCGTCCCGTCCAACAAGGACACACGGCAGGTGATGATAGACTTTGCATCCCCAGCAGCAGGGATGTGCGTCGTGGCTCGCTGGGCCTCCCGTAAGCGGGATTTCTCTGCATGTTTCCGGATGGAGCGTCGCCCCAGCGTCCTGCGCAGGAAGCTCAACATGATGGAGGAGAGGGAGGGTTCACACTACCACACCTGTGAGGGGGACAGGGAAGAGATACTGTACAGGCCTTCAGAAATATTACATATATACAATAAGGCACTATGAAACATATGAGGGGAGGAAGAGTCAGGTGGACAACAGGTGTTATAGTTGTACCAACTGTTTTATATTATTGCTGTATCATATTCTTATTTAAATATTCTGGGTCAGAACTAACTACTATGAGTCTTTTTTTGTTTTGGTGGTATTTTATATATTTTATGTACATGACTACAATATGGATTTTGTCAACTTGAATAAGTCAAAAACCTGATTAATATCAATATATATCACTTAGTATCGGCCATGTTTGTCTCTGTCTGGCAGGTTAATGTTTCATATATTATTAACAGTAACGGTTACACGGTTCAATATGCTGTAATGTCGGTGTAACGTTAAAAAAAAAAATCACGTTAATTAAACATGAGTATAATAAACGCTACTTAATAAAATAAACTTACAAAAAAAAAGTACTAATATAAATGTGAGAGGTCGTTAATAACGTTTAATAATTAACTTAACGGTTAATAATTGAAAAAGTTAGCTAGCGCTAGTCGACTTCAGGGATGTTTGGCTTCAGGTCAGCCAGAGACTAACGGACTAACGTTAGCTTAGCTCCGGGATGCTAAAAATCTCGAATATAAAACATGTCAGAAAACAGGTAGGATATTTACCTGAAATATATTTACAAAAACACAACAACTAGTTTAACCCTTCGCTATATTTGTACCCCGTTAGGGCCTGAATTACCTGTTGTAAGCAGAAGTAACAGGTGTGCGTTCGATTAATACACACTAGCTAACCGTTAGCTAACGCTCGTATAGAATACATCAGACTCCGACCGTCCAAGCGCGTCCCGTGCCACAAAACAAACGCCGCCTCTCCGCTCTAATACAAACTAGGTCCGACAAAACACTTGCTCCGCAACAACAGCCACTTGCGGATCCGAGGAGGAGGTCTGGATGAAGGGATACTTACTTACAGAAACCTCCACGTAGGATAATTCACCGCGAAAACACGTCCGCTTGCATTGTAGACGACTAATAAACGACCTCGTACATTTCCATGGTTTGTTAAATTATTCTTGTTTTTTTCCTTCTGATTTTCTACTTCTCAAACCCTCCGCGATATTTTTTCCTCTCCCAGGTCCCAACAAAAAGTAGGAGGCAAAGCTCTCCTCCGGATGTGACGTCAGGATAAATCCCTAACAAAAACTTGATTAGCATTTTTAAAGCGACAAACTTTTTTTTTTTTTTCCAACTTTTAATTTTTCAGGTTTAATTAGTAATTTAAAAAAAACACACTTTGTTGAAATTATGCAGTATTATGTATTTAGGATTTTCAGTTATATGTTAAAGCAAGGCCAAACAACATAAACTGTTAAAATGTAAATAATATTTATGAAATAGTTATAATGATCATATGTCAAACATCCAGTGGTAGAAAAAATTGACCTTATTATTCATTTTCTAGATTTCAAAACATATATTATAGTCTGCAAATTCCTTTTGACAAAGGCGCCCCCTTCTGGATATGTTGGGAATTATTCTCAAAACAAAATAAAAGTAGTTTAATGTGTTCAAAGACGGCAAGAGGAGCTGTTAAACCTGTGGTGTGTTTAGGAGTCAGGGTTCATGAAGCATCGAGTGCAGCACAGTACCAAAGTGTGTAAGGAGTAACTGTTTTAAAGTAAACTCCACTTTTAAAATTGTTTTTAAAAGTGTATTTTTGCAGGATACTAAACGTGGATACTGCTTTTAAGACTAAATCCTATAAATCCCCAAGGGCACCTATAGTACGTAAACAAGAATGGGATGATCAGCTCTACTAAAAGGTCTGCATTGCCTACTAAAAGTACTCTTGTAGTAGTAATCTGACATAAAGTACAGTATGGACACCGTCTATTGATGCAAGATTTAAATTCTTTTGTGTAGGCGGCATTTACAGCTGTGTGCCTTTGGTCATCTTTACAGACAGTACAGTAGATATATCTTATCTGCTTTAATGCACAGTAATAGCTACCACTTTGGCCTCTGCAAGTACTCCATCTATAAATCTTTGGCTTAAAATACTATTATAAAAAGGAGATGGTAGACCCAAAGTACCTTATCTATCACATGATCTGACATCATATCATAAATCTTTAATAAGGTTGACTTATTGCAGGAGGCAGTGGGAGGTTGTCTGTGCAGCAATTTATTTTACTAGAAAACCACATTTTTACAGTCTTTCTCAAAAACCTACTCTTTATTTCTGGACAGCCACTATAGTATAAAAAAAATGCTTTGATATTGCAGATATTTAGCATTTTGGCCACCTGTGTGAAATAACTAAAAATGTTAAAGTAAGTGATTCTAGTCTTTCTAACATTGCCCAACCTCACTTTTACAGTGTGGAAAAGCAAGGTGATCTGAAGCCACATCTCCATGCTACGACAGACAAGCTTTAATTGTTCACAATCAAGCTTATAGACATGTCCAAAGCACCGTAAAACCATCATACCAGAAAAAAACAAACAAAAAACAAGCAACTGAGACACAGGTAGAAGTTAACCAAGGGTATATAAGGTAAAACATTTCTTATTATTTTGTGTCACATTTGAATCACCCAAAAAAGGAGGAGAAAAACAAACAAAAATAAAAATAAAAACAAATAATATTTCTGCTCACATATGATTTTCCCTTTTATTTTAAAGATTTTTTTTTCATATACAACATTGTATTTACATGGTCTAGTATTATTTACACAAAATTAACAAGTGGCACTGTGTCGTTAGGAGTTCTTTTCTTTTTCTTGTTGCCTACAGGTGTCTTTATTTTTAAAAGAAAAATAAAACAAAATGATAAATTAAAAACGTAAGAACTCATTTCTTTTTTTAACAATGTCTCAACTTTTTTTTTTTTCTTTTCTTCTTCTTCAGTAGCACTACCTGCCACTCAGCCTTCTACAAAGTGCTGCCCTTTTCCTACCCAACTAGAAACTGTTTTCATCTTTGCAAAAATACAACTCGACTAAGCTAAGCCCTCCCTATTTCTGGCCCCCTCCACACTACGTTTGATCAGTATCCTAAACGCACCATTTATGTGTCAGCAACAAAACACTTAAAACAGCATAGAAACATAGACAGATAGTCGATGCTGGACAGCCCTGATTGATCAATTATTAACTTTTCTCTGCAGGGCCGGTGATTTATTTTCTTGTTAGAAATTGTCAGGGTTTCTTTAAACTTGTTAGTGATCAGGAAGCCTTCAACGTTAAATTAATTTGAATTTGGCCCTGCTGCTGAATACAAAAAAAAAAAAAAGAATGCTGGAAAAGAAGCCACTGGGTGTTTAATGGCGTTTCTTTTGATCACAAGCTCATACATGTAAGTGTCTGTGATGTATTCATAACTGTCAATTGAAATGTTTCAACCAGATATTCGCCAAGTCATTCACTAGCCTTCAGTTTGTCCTCCTGTGGAAAACAAGCATGTTTGATACTGCGCTACTGTACCAGTGGTATTCTGCTCAGATGTGTCATTTGCCTGGAGGCCATGCAGAGAGAGTGGGATCCATGTATAATGATACAAAAGAGGCATCTGGGGAAGGACAATGAGGAGAATGGACTGTGGATGTTGCGTGGGCTATGTTGAAATGACAGATGTTGCCTGTGAGAAGGAGTTAAGCAGACTTATTGCAAGAAAACTGCAATATAGAGGAAAGCAAAGCAGTTTCTAGGCTCTTCTTGATCCCACCTCTCCATGTGGCCTAAGAACAATATGATTCAGCTGTTTAAAAAAGGAGGTATGAGCATGATTTCAATTGTTGTTTCACAGGCAAAGATTAGGACAGACTAAAAGTTAAAAAGAAAAAAACAAACTCCAAGAGGGCTCCGTCCGCATTTCTTTAGACAAAACTTAAGATCAGGTTAGATTAGGTTTGTGGCTCTATGTCACAACCTTTCATTCCAGTTAACGGACAAGCAGGCTTAGACCAGACAGCTAAAAATAACAATGTTAGAAATGATGGCGGAAGGAGACGTACAGAGAGATAAAGACAAATCTGAGCGTGCGCACATATACACACACACACATGCACACAGCAGCAGGTTTATCCAGCAGAATCCACTGAAAGAGCCAATGACAGCAAGTACTAAAACAGCCAATATGAAAAATATATCATATAATGACGAGGCTACACTCCATACTGCTTTGAAAAGTACAATGACAGAAAGTAGTCTGTACTGAGACAAAGAAAAAGACAACAAGCATCCTGATGCTGGGTTTTTGTGAATTTAAAATACAAGTCAGAAATCATCATCATCATCATCATCATTTAGTCACTTATCACCCATAACATATCATTATCTTGGTTTAAAAACAACATGTGCCTTTAATAATGACAAAGTACCATTGGGAAAGATTAAAAAATAAAAATAAAAAAAAACTATTGGTTGAATGTTCTGTTTGGGATGCTCTTCACACAAACATGGGGAAAAAATAAAAATAAAAAGTTGTTTTAAAGCTCCGCTCCAGTGACCTCTGGATCCCGCTGAAACTTGGTGTAAAAAATAAAAATTAAATAATTCCATGAGAACATTTTCCTTTAAAACACTAATAATTAGCCCCACAAAGTTTAATATTGGGTCACATGATCGCTCCCTCAAATGGATGATGGTAGAATCCAACAGTCTCAAACAGGGACGTCGCTTTGCTCCAGTTCACAGGATTCAAATGATGTATAAAAATTAAAATAAAATAAAATAAAACAAAAACACGCTGGGAGGTCAGTGGAGGGAGTCACCTAAATTCTGTTTTTACTGTACGCACAAAGGTTGAGATTAGTTCACTGTCAAATCAGCAAGAACATTTTCTACAAAAGAAAAGGGGGAAAAATTGACTGCATGAAACTTCTAGTAGATTAGTAGATTTTTTTTTTTAATAGTATGACTCCTACTTGTTTCTCAGGTTCTATCATAATGACCTGTGCAAAGCCTGAACAAAGGCGATCAATCAGAAGCCACAGCTGTTTGCAGTGTCTGGCTCAAGGACACTTCAGCAGGTTCATTTAAAACACTGAATTAACTGCATATGAATTTGAAGAGAGAAGTGAACTGACATCAGCCTTGTTTCTTAGCTTTATCCGTCACGACGGCTGGGAAATAGCTTAGATTGTAACTCAGTGAGGTCGTGTGTCTACCAGGGGCCTCTCTTTATGATAAAGTTTTTGTGTGTGTGTGTGTGTGTTGAAACAATGTGCTGCTGAGCAATGGTTATTTCCAATCAATCGATGCTGAAAGTTTTCTATCGTCGTGCCTGTCAACAGGAGATTCTCAATAATGCAGCAACAGAAAGTGAAAGAGAGGAGCCCAGTGAACACAGGCCCTGAGGATTGTAAACCGGTTATGTTCTTCTACCGCACTGAACGATCGAAAAACGCAGCACGAAGCAGGATAACGTATCCAACTTGCCACAGCATTGAACAAGAGGTGAGACACTAAAAGAGTGCTTTCAACTGTCCATCTGTCAGTCTGTGCTGTCAGAAACGTAGACGAGAAAGCTGAGAAAGATAAAAAATCAAGTACAATAAATTAAATCACTGTTTTCTTTTTCTCCACAAAAAGCAAAAGAAAATAAACAAGTAGTTAGAAGAAGAGGAAGAACACTACTTTACTACCTAAAATTTAATCAGGAAAGCATGAAGCTCTAGACTCATACAAACAAACATACAACTTTTTTTTTTTTGTTCAGTGGACAGGGTTTGACACAAACTAAAACACAATAAATACTCTTTCTGAGGAACAAAAGATAAGGTATATCTCTTTTATCGGCTAAAAGGACACTAAAAAAAAAAAAAGAAAAAAAGAAAGAAAAAGAAAAAGGCAGGTCCGTCTGGCAGACTCGCTCAGAAGGGGACAGGGCGACCCTTTGGTGGGGGAGAAAAAAAGGGGGCGAGGGGGAGCTTTTCATCCGTGGGGGGAGCCCTTCCCCTTCATACTTATGGCACTACAGCAATTCCCCATCCACATTTTATTCTCTCATACTTTTATCTTTTCATTCTTTGTATATTTTTTTCCATTACCCTGAACATACAATATCCTCTAATGGTACCTAGTCAACACAGCTGGGTTTCTTTTTTTAATTCTAGTTTGTCCTTGATTTTCACGTCTGTTTTGTCTTTTAGTTTTTTTTCCGTTAGCATAAAGTGCAACAGTGCTTTTGTTCTCTCCTCTGGCCACCTGGACCACTCCAGGTAACCCCTGATGACCCCGAGGGTCAAACGTCACGGGTTAACAGGATCGGGGTCAGGGTTTGCACTGGTCTCGCTGGTAACGCTGGCAACGCTCGGCTCCTCCACCTCCTCTTCCTCCTCCTCCTCCCCTTCTTCTGTCACTTCACCCACATCTAGCACCTCGACCTCTTCGTCGTCATCATCCTCTTCATCCAGACCTCCTTCCAGCAACTCCGCTGCAGCCACCTCTCCATCCTCCGTCACCGCCGTCTCTTCCTGCTCTTCACCAGATTTCTGCTGTTCCTTTTTCTCCTCCTCATCCTGCTCCTCATTCACCTTTTCTCTCTGCTGGTAGATGGTGATCTTGAGTGGTTTGACCAGACCTTCTTCATAGACTTTCAGGATGGCCTCACATACAAAGCGGTACTGACTCTGAGAGACAAAGACAAAGAGACAGAAAGACTTCAGCTGATGGCGTAAAGTGGGTGGAAGAAGCTGGACAGACAAATGTTGGATGCGTCAACATACGGGTGTCTGTATCATCATAGCCCTCTGGTCTCTCATGGTCCTGACGATATCTAGAGGATACACTGGCTGGCCGCACTCCATTAAACACAATGCCGTCTCCATGGTGATCAGAACCCCTGTCCGTCCAATCCCGGCGCTGGAAAAAAGTAGCAGGAAATGAATGGATGATGTTGAGTTACAAAACAAGTGTGAGGGCGAAAGAAAACAGACACCTCAAAGCGGTCTCAGGAACCTTCGCCGTTAAAGAACGACAGCTCTACCTGCAGTGTACAACCATCGGCTGGTCCTGTCCGGCCCGTTTGGTCCGAACCAGAGCCACAAAGTCCAGGAAGTCAGTGGAGTCATCAGGAACGCCGTGGTCGGGCCACGCCAGGTACTGGATCTGCGTGAGCTCTCTCTGCTCTGCACTCTGAAAACACAAACACACACACACACACACACACACACACTTAGCATCAAGGAATATAATATAATATAATATAATATAATATAATATAAGTGAATATTTTCTGGATTATTTGGTCTCTACTGATAGTAAACTAAGTATCTGTGGATTGTTGACCGGGACAAAAGATGACATCTGACGTCACCTTGGGTTTTGGGAAACAGTGATCAATATTTTTCACTATTTTCTGATGTTTAAAGTCCAAACGAATAATTATAATAAATAATAATTTTAAAAAAAAAACAACAGATCAATAATTATTTTCTATTGCTTAACAACAAAAAGTCTCACTTACAATGCTAATATAAAACTAATGATGATTATCTGTAAATTAAAAAGGGAAAAAAAGCAGATCGGATATACTTGCTAAAAAAAATAAACACTACAGCAGATAACACTTACTGACCACTGTTTAATGTGCAACTCAGAGGCCCTGTGTTCCTCTTCAATATAACCTTGCTGCATCGCCATGGTAACACATCCATCTCCATAGCAACAATCACAGGCAGAGGAGAATGCTAATTGCCTCCTCCTACAGCCATATATTTTAAAGGTCATGATACATGGGCAACACGCAGAGAAGTAATCAATGTAAAAAAAGTACATTTTAAGAATGCTGAAAAACAAACATGTTGCCAAAACAAAGACAATATTACAGCAAAGACTAAGATACATTTACCTGCACCAATTTGCAGCCCTAAACAAACAAATATATCATTTAGAAGGATGCAAAATGCCCACCGTGACCTGCTGAAATAAAACTGCAAGCATCAAAAGGCTTCAACTTTAAAATAACACAAACTTGCTCTTCTCCATTTCAGTTTTTCCATCGTCCCACTCTCTGTTGGTTCTACCTTTCTCTTCATTTCTCTCTTGCCTGCTCTCCTTTTTAGCAATGGGACTGACTGGGGTGGCTGGGTTGTCATGGTAACCAGATCCCAATACGTGGCCCGCATGCAGCAGCGGGAGCCAGAAAAAGAACACCCCACACTGGTCACTATGGCAACACACCTCCTCGGGGTCCTCAGCAGCTCATCCTCCCCGACACTCTGGTCCCTCTCTGTGATTGGATCCTCTCTAACCTGACTTTACCTCCTCGTTAACTTCTTCCTGTCTCTTTCGTCCTAGCTTTCGACCCCCCCCTCCCGAGTGTGTGTGTGTGTGTGTGTGTGTAACAGCCTGGTTACCTGCGTGTGCGTGAGAGTCATTTCTCGGACCAGGAAGGCAGAGTTGCCCTCTTCATTGTGGCACGTTACTGTAAAGTCCCCATAGGTGGCGCTGCTGTCCGGATTGGGCCAGTACTGGTGGCACTTCACCTAAAAACAAAACAGATATATATAATAAGTATTCCGTTTATTTATTACCGTTATTCTATATATATTTTTGAACATGCTACAGTCCATATGTCGTTTCCACTCCTGGTCGTACATACCCGCCCTCTCTCGACCTGTGTTGTCAGCATGACCACCATAGATGAGCCCTGCTCCCAGGTCATCTGCCAGAAGTCGGGGCAGGTGTTGGGCAGCGGGCCCTGGCATGCTATGTAGCGGTTTATCAGACTGGATGCTGGGATCTCCATCTACAGAGAGACACACACGGACAGACTGAGATTCAGAGGTAATTGGTCGCCATGGTCTTTGTTCTTATTATTTTCAACTGAAAAGATGTGATTTGTATGTTTTCACAAATCAGGTCTTTCGATCCAAAAATTAATTAAGCCCCCTTTCAAACATGTGCTTTATTGGTTATTTGAAGCTTGCTCCAACTTGTCAAGCGCAGGGTTAAAAATGTCTCATTTAAATTAAATGTCTTGTTCACAAATCAAATGAAGTCAGTTGCTGAGGAAGTTCTTATTGTGTCAGATCAGCCTATAAAAATGTGTTTTCTTGACTTGCGGTGTAACGCAAGACAGACTGAATGAATATCCAAACACTTAAACTACATACAAAGCAACGATAAGCAACCGAGTGCATTCTGTCTAATAAATGATGATCGATGAGAAAACTTAATAGTGAATTTAGAGGGTTGATTAGGCGGGTGCCCTTCCGGCTACAAATAGTCAATATTTAAGCCACAAACAATCATTAAAATAAAATATAAACTGTAAAATACGATGTAAAAGTCTCTCACTGATGAATCCTGGAAGAAACCAACAAAACTCGTCTTCTTTTAAATCATAAATTATTCATCTATGCTGTCATTGATAACTCTGTCTGCAACCATGTTTGAATAAAGCGGATATGAAACACACATGTAACAGAAATCTATGTTTAAATGTCAAAAAGCCAAAAGTTTAATGGTTCAACGAAGACAATAATGTCTGAAAATGACTTAAGCAAACATCTGCTGACAGTTGTTAACGTCTGGATGAGTCAAAAACATGCAAAACATTAGCTAGCAATGTTTTTTTTTATACTTGCTTGTAAACTTCTCAACTGTGGTGGTCATACAGTACTTCACCAGTGTGTTTCAACATGTGTTTTGATGGTTGACAAAACAGACCACCCACCATGCCACAAAACAAGCAAAACGCAGAGAGACGTTGACGGAAACGTGAACGACACAATACAAGGGCAACTCACGTTGATGTAATTTGCATTGATGTAGTCATCTGTGCTTTTCAGAATGACCCGTGTGGCATCATCTGCGGAGAAAGAGGAGAGTTAGATTATAGATGGAGAACGAAGAAGCTCAACTCACATAAAGGAAGAAAACAATAGATCGGGGAGAAAATGGGTGAAAAAGAAAAAAGAGAGCGTGACGTGGTGATATAAAGCCACAGAAATCACGTACAAGGAGAGATGTCTCTGTAGCGATTTTTGGAAACGTTCTGAGGTAATTTGGCACACAGCATGGTCATCCCCAGCCTCTTCCTGTACAGTTGCTGCAAGAAAAAACGAAGACAAATTTAAATTTATCGTACACTTTATTATATAATATATAGCATATACAAACAATACTTGTAGGTGACCCTGATTTACGTGTGTTTGTTTTTATTTAACATTCTTGTGTGTTTGTTTTCATTTAACATTCCTCTTCTTTAATAGCACTGTACAGATTTTGAACAGGAAGCTGTTGAGTGATGATGATAAAAGACAGGAAGTTATTGGAATGTGGAGGAGGAAGGAAATATGTGAAAATACTCGAACAAAACGGAAACCTTTTTGTTAAAAACATCTCTTTAAAACCTGCAATTCCACACGTTTTTTTTTTTTATGTGTGCATCCACCCATGAACGGTGTGTTTTTTCCTCACATCAAACTGGGCCAGTATGGCTCCACTGCTCAGGCCTTCTTTCAGGGTGACCATGGAGTCCCTCAAAGCATGCTGGTCCAGCTGGGCGGGGTCCAGAGGGGACTTCTCTGGGATGTACTGAAAATCTGGCTCCGAGTCCGCCTTCTCCTCCACCACATCATAGATGGCTAGATGGGACAAGGATGAAAAGTGTCACGGTTTACATACACATGGATGTTTATGTAGGCTGAGGTGTGGGGGGTTGGATTTATCTTAAATATTTACTGATGCACCGGACATCAGGAATGTAGGGATGCAAATATTTAAATACATGAATTACAAAAATACTGCAAAAATATGAACTGACAGGCATTTAATACGTTGATGCAATCATACATGGGTTTTGATGTAAGAGAGGATATAACGCATAAAATCCTTCTCTGACCCAGTTTTAATCTCAAGAATTTCAACGTTTCATCATCTTTAAACGCTCCCTTCACTGATGCTGATAAAAGGAAATGCTTCGCCTCTCATCTTCTACATGCAGAAGACTGAAGAAGAGATGTACAGGAAGCAAAACGTATTAATTGATGGATCCCCTTTGTGAGGTTGAGCAATCAAAAATAAAAATACCAGAAGTAGAATCAAAGCTGGTGACCATATGTGTGGCTGTTAATCTTCAGGAGCCTTCGTGCAGCAGCCGTCCGTAAATTTAGAGTGAGTGTTAACAAAGTGAAGATTTGTTGTTTCTACAGAAAACATCCCCACCCAGTAACTGCCAGGTGTAATGTAGTAAACCAGCTGAAAACAATAGCAGACTAACGAGTGGTCACATGACGTCAGGGGGACCATGAAATGTGGGTTATGACGCAGGAAGAAGCAAGTATTTTTACACTTTTACACTTTAATATACAATATTTATACTAAAGAGTATAAGAGGCAACATGTCATATGATCAACACAGCTGATCTGAAATTATGTTTAAAGCTGATGTAAATGTTAACCTTATTTAGTAATTAGTTAAATATGCCTGATATTTAAACAGAAAACACAAGACAAAAAAAAATAACAAAGATCGCAAAACATTACAAATTCATATCCACACAAAAGAAAGTCATACCTACATGTAAGACTGTCAGGTGAGTTTAACATATCACTTGATTATTTACGTCAGCTTGTGATGCTGTTAATTAGAAGATGCTACAGATGTTTCCGAGCAAAATATTTGCACACTAGGTCTTTACAGTAGCTAAGACAGGAGCCTTAGTAACCCAATTCAGTAAATCATGACTATGGAACAAGATAGTGGTAGTGAATTACAAAGAAGCGTATACACTCAGTAAAGGAAGGTCGGTAAAGGATTTAAGAGCTGGTTCACTTGTAGATCAATAGGAACAACTCACCGTTTGGTCTGACCAATAGGATGAGCTCCCCAGAGTGGCTCTCACAGCTGGCCTTGATAAACATGACTACCTGGTCATGAGTGTGGTCAGAGATGTCCCGCCCATTAATTAAGACCACCTGGTCGCCCTCGTTAAGGCGAGGCACACACAGGTCAGCCTGCAGCGGAGAACAGAGAAGAGGATGGTGACAGGATAAATGCGAGTTCGGACGTTTTAAAATGTCTGTAACGTGTGTTTAATTTGAAAATATGTTTCTAATGAGAAAAACATGTCGTCATATAAGAAAATGCTCTACTGAATTTATGGAGTCGTTATTGACTTACGGATGTTCCTGGAGCCACTCTGGACACAATGATGGGCATTTTCTGGTCAGCGCCACCCTGGATTCACACACACAAAGACACAATCAGCTAACAGCAGAAATCTGTTTACTTAACTTTAAAAAAACAGTTGGATGGAGAGATGAGCCTAGGGGCCAAAAAGATGGCAGGGCAGTGCTTAGTCTAGTATCCGTCTAACCTTAACATTGAAGCCGAAACGTCCATGTTCATCAGGTCTCATCTTGATCAGGACCAGATTATCGTGAGGGACAACTCCATTTAGCTGGAAGAGCAAAGTTAAACACAAACATCAAATCTTAAGTATAATCCTCTTCTGGCACAGGAGGATTATACAGGTCACTGTTACATCCATAAAGTTTGTGTTTGCTGTTATATTAAGTGTAAATCTCAGTTTGATTGGATAATATCTACAATGTACGATTTGATATTTAAATTTTAAATCTTAAACTGACAAGTGCACATTAATCACACAATTGTTTAATAAAAATCAAATTTCACAACCAGCAGACACGGGGCAATATTAGTATTAATTTGGAGTCGTGTTTCTGGTCACCTGACTGATGTATTTCCTTCCTTTAACCTCTCCAAATGGTCCATTATGTTCACCAGCATGTACTAAGTTTGTCTATTGTTTGGTGCTGGTCAGGAAGTTTATCTGTTTATTTTCTGGAAATAACTGATGGTTGATGGCAGGTGCAGAGACTCAACTATACAACAAATGTCCTCTGGCTTTAAAATCAAAACAATGCGCTAAAAGAGGCTAAAAGAAACGTAAAGTTGAGTGTTTTTTTCTCATTTTGTTTAATTTTAATGTAAAAAATAATATTGATTAATGCCATTTTGACATGTTGCCTTTTTCCTTACTTAAGGATTGTATTTAAACTGCAGGAAACATCTTAAAGAAGATTTGTAATTGAGAAGTTGCCATGGTAACAGTATTCTAGCTCAGATTAAATCAAGTGAGTCTTTTTTTTTATGTGGTTATATAAATGTGGAGCGACGAATGAGGGGAAAAAAAGAGGCTTAAGTGTACTGAGAGAGAAAATGGTTCTTGCTGAATGAAAGAACGTCTTTAGCTGCGAGATCTCATCATTGAAGGCACCGCAGGTTATTCTGCCTCACAATGCACTCTGGTATACAACCATCCTGAGAACATGTATTTAAATTTGAGATTTCTCAAGGAAATAAAGGCAGACTACCAAGATGATGTTTAAAATTCTTCCTGTATTAAATATTCTTTATTGTAACCTAACGTCATGAGTGTTTGTGTTGCCTCACTGACCGTGGTCTTGTCAGCGTTGACGGGAACATCGTACATCTCGTTGAGGTGGTTGTCCAGGAGGCTCTGCTGAGAGTGGGCCTGGATGATCTGGCTCAAGGTCTTCCTGCTCAGCTGCTTGGGGGGCAGAGCTGGAGGTTGGCCGTCCAAGCCCTCTGGAGACCTGAGGCAAAGCAGAAAAGTGTTTATTTCAGATGCAACACATTTTTTTCTCAATATTATATATACATCTTCACATTTGTACCCGGAAAGAACAAATAAAGGAATAAAATCTCTGTTTAGATGTTGATGGAAGAGGGGTCATGGCCTGGCACTTTAAAGATGGAGGGAAACGAAAAGCACAGATGCACAGGTAAAGAAAAAGACAATTAATGGCCGAGCTGAAAGTCTGCCTGTTTGTTAAAGAGCTTAGCTTTGGAAGAAAAAGACAGAGAGAAGAATGGGAAGAAATGGATAAAGGGGAGTGAAACAGTAAGAGATTACAAGAGACAGAGGATCTTAATAGCACTGTGTTAGTCACAATGCGTTAACCTCAATAAAAGAGCTACAAGAAGGAAGGAAAACACCCTCCGCCTCCATCATCCAGACAATAAAAGACAGTGTGTCTCAGCGTGTATGGTGACACAACACAGCCCATCAGGTAAGGCTTTCAGCAGCATCATAGCTCACTCTCTGAGGGGTAAAAGCCAGCCATTGCACTCTATTTCTGTAATCGTTAAGAGTGTGTGTGCACAGACACTCCTTAGGGGTGGGAGCACCAGTCAAAGAGCATTGCCGTTATTTTGGCTGCTGCTACTGGTGCCACACACACAAACTAACATTTATTATGTGTCAAAACCAGGTCAGGGTTTCAGAAGGAGGGCAGTGCACACCAGACCTGAGCCAAGACGGCACATCCTCCTACATTCATACTGGTATTTCTACAACGCAGCACTGGTGAGTGAGTATACAAGTTATCTTCATAACTTCATATAAATTAACCTAAGGGCACAGGCTAAAAAGATTTAAAACCTAATTGACGTCGGACATTAGTAACTAATTCATAAATGTATTATGTTTGGAGAAGAATTTAAAAGCATCAAAGACAGTGACGGAGGCGTCACATGAGGCTACGTGATGTGACCGAGTCTAAAAACGAGCTGCAAAACAAGCACTGTGTTGCATTAAAAGCCATAGAGTGACACTTTGAGTGCATAGGCTTTCCTTCGCATCCATCAAACACAGTATGATTATAGCATACGCAGTCATTTATCATAAAACACCATACAGTTGCATGCCATGTTGTGCTACACTATTTTGTATAATTGCACCTTTTTTGTTCCTTAACACTGTCATGGAAATGCCTGCATTTTAAAACCATCACTGTCAACTAAAAAAAAACAGGACATGTGACAGTGTCAGAGGCTTACGGCTTTGCTGTAATAACTACTGCTCTGTAGGAAAAACAGTCAATTTTAATTTAATTTTAATGGAGATCAGAGGAACACTGTGGAAAATATCAGAATAGGTTTTAGTCGTATAGGTTAGGTTTACAAAGATTTAGACAGAATTAAGATGGTTATTACATACTGGGTTTAGGATTGATAGCTCCCCAAAACCAAACTGTAATCTGGATTTGGACCAAATCGTTTAAGTGGGGATGGTAGAAGAGGTTATTCAGAGCCACCGAAGCTAAAAAAACAAAATAACCATGAATTTGCTTCTTCTGACACCAATCCTGTAACCAGCGAAGTATTTTCTGAACATGTGCAGCCCGGTGGTAACGCTTGAGATTGAGTTTGAGATTAGGTCCAGCCCACCCTGTGTCTCTAAAGAACTTCTTATCCTTTTGTTTTTCTTATCCTTGTTTTTTTTTCATAGTTTAAATAAAGGATAACTAATCTCCTCTATTCAGTGAAGAGTAAGCACAAAATTGGGAGATTTAGAAACTGGGACATTAAACCAGTTAACAAGAATTTGAAAAATATTCATTCTGACAGCATTTTATGTGCATGACGCTACTGCTTACAGCCCTGTACAATAATAACATTACATGTATTACTTAAAAGCTGAATGTAAATTCACTTAATTTAAGTGTGAAAATGTAAATGTTTGAAAACATAAACTCGATGTTGGTTTTTTATTAAAAAAAAAAGGTTCATAAATACCATGAAGGACAAACCATACAGCCAGGAAAAAAATAAAATGCATGAATAATGTGTGAGCAGGTGATTATGTCATCGTTTGGCTCTGAAACAGACGGATGAGCCAACAACTTGGCGCGTGTACGTACGTGTGTGTGTGTGTGTGAAGCTTTGTAGGCAGCGGAAATGCTACTGTAATGTTACTTAACTACTCTGATTTCCAACTGAGAAATGTTCCACCTCTCCATCTCTAATCTCACACACACACACACACACACACACACACACACACAGTCAACAGAAGACGCATATGATGTCTTCAATGCATTTTGTGCCTCATACAAAGAGAAATAAGCACAAACACGACCCACGTGTGCATATCACATCCGTGGCTCATTTCAAAATGGTCCAACTGGAAAATCTGCCTAAAATATAATAAGTTAATAACTTCATATTTTAATTAACACTGATTTAATGACTTCAGAACCAAAGACTCTTATTGTCAGAATAACTTTCCAGGCTTTAAAGCCATTAGAGTCACACAGGCCAATGAAAACAATCTGTCACTGAACATTTGAACGTTTTTAAGCACCACGCTCCAACCAATGACTACGAGCGATTTTACAGTTAAATAAATAAAAAAAGTTTTGTTGTTCCAGCAGGTGTGTAATCAATAAGCCAACAAATACCAAACTCCCGAGAGCCACGCTACAACATTTTCAGACGATGAGAACGTGAAGCATTAAAACTATCAGGAAGTATTTTCTGTTTTTCAGGTATCATCTTCAGTGTTGTAACAGATGACACATTTAATAGGAGTTTAATGATTTGTGCATCTAGACTTTAAAATTCACACACACGTCCACTTTACTTCTATTCAAAGGGCTTTGAGAACACACTAATTCCTAGTTCAGCTGAGTTGTACGTCTCCGCCCTGCTACTCGCTATAAACACATTTTACAGGCTGTTTTTCAAAGGGTTCATCTTTCCAAAGGGGCCAGATAAGTGACACTGGGACAGGGTGTGAACTGTTGGGAGAAGCCACAGACACACACAGACATTTTTAAAACCAGTCGACTCAGCACTGCAGTCAGACAGAGTGGCACTAAAGCTGATGAGTTAAATTAAACTTGAAAATTAAAGGGCGGCTATTTTTTTGGAGGGGGTTTGCTTTATATATATATATATATATATATGAGGCAGTGAATTTACTGTGAAATCTGTCACCAAGTCAACCGTCTAAGTTTTTTTTTCACCCCCCCAAAGAGAAACTGTTCTAAAGAAATGTGGGAATGTGCATCGATAATACAATGACAGAAAGAAAACAGAAACAGGATGAGAGCTGTGATGTCATCAAGCGTCTAGCAGGGGCGAGACTTACGGGGTCGAGTCCAAGCTGATGCTGTTGGCCTGTGTGGATGATGCTGACTTGTGATTGGAGGAGAAGACAGGCAGACTGGGTGAAGTGTGTATCACGTGATCAACCAGATGGCCGACGGAGGACGGGCGTAGTCGCGTGCCCTCTTGTACAAACAGAGAGTTCCTGACGAAACAGACAAATGGCTGAGTATCCAACCAGGAAAGTTTCTGGTACTGGCAGAAATGCATTTATTAGAACCAACTGAGGTATTAAAAAAGCTGGTATTGTACAGGTGCAATGATCAATAAAATCTTCAGAGACTTGCTCAAAAACACTTTAGCAGCATAATTGTTATTTGCTAGCCTCAAAAATGGTCTCTTTAGCAGCTTTTCAGAACAGGTTTGTGACTCAGGTGGAGGCGTCCTTGACAAGCTTTTAATTTATTATTTTTTTCTAGCAACACACAAAAAATGAATCAAACATTTGTTATAAAACTATCACGCTTCCCTTTTAACTGAATGAATGACTTAGTTGCTGCAGTTCATTTGCTGTCAAACACATTCGTTTTAAAATACACCTCATTGTGTTTAATATGATTACGTTAAAAAAAAAATCTATCAATTTTGAACCCTGGAAACTGGACTCACTGATTGGGTGTCCCAGGCGGCGAGCGAGTGGGCAGGCTCTGAGTCTCCAGTCTCTCATCTGATAGGCTGTTCCTGCTCACCGACTCCCAGTCAGTCCCGCCTACCAATTTCCTGGCCAGTGGCTTGCTGGGAGATCTGCTCAGACCACATGAAAAAAAAAAAAATACAAAAAACATATTTCTGATCGGTAGTTTTTTCATAGCCTTGTAACTGCTAAACCAAGAAAGTCATTTCCATTACCTGGCAAACACTCGGTCTTTGATGCCCTTCTCCTTTCCATACTGCACAGACTGCACCTCTGTCCGCCCGCTGCAGACAGAAACAAATAACAAAAAGTCAATGGACTATCATGAAAAAAAGAAACTTACTGTAAGTGAAATGGCCTGACAAGCTCTTAACTCTTAGGATTAACATTAAACTGATTGACTGACTGAACTTAAAGTTAACTTTCACATCCTGTTATTAAGTGTTCAGTGTCATTTAGTATTTCTTGAAAATAGGATATGTGGGGATATGCTGTTTCCTTTCACCGTTTAATTCTGTAGAGATAAGAACTACTTTACTGGCATCAGTCCCTGAAACATTTCTGAAAGGTCGGAAAATGACCAAATCAATCAAAAATACCACCAGCATTAATAGTAGAGCCATCAGGTGTTGCCTAACAACACAAAGTCCAATCTGAAAGTCTGTCAATATTCTCAAAACACACACACACACACACACACACACACACACACACCACTGAGCCAAACATCAGAGCACGGCTCGCTCACGTTGCATCACTGCTGCTCAATAATGCATCACAAGACCTCCAATTCACATTTCATCTCACTCACATTTCATAGAAAAGGGAAATAAATAAAAAAAAACCAAAAAAAAAACCCAAAAAAAACCCCCTATAAACGAAGTGAAACTAAGTTGTCAATAGGCGATGTCATCATACAGTACAGAGGAGCAGGTATTTTATTTTACTTTCTCACCTTCCAACTTTTAAAAGGTAAATCATAAATAATTAAGTTGTGGTGTTCTGCAGGTAGACTTCCAGCGCTTCAGCATCTAAAATCCAAGTGAAACTACGGCACTGACTTCCAAGCAAACATGCACATCTGGTTCCCTACTTCTGGTTCGCGCGTGTGTGTGTGTGTGTGTGTGTGTGTGTGTGTCTCTTCCTCTTACCAGTATCTGAACTTTGAGCCCAGAGTGAAATAGTGGGCGAAGAAGTTCTTCTGTGGCGGGATGGGTCGTTCCAGCCTGAAGAACGTATGGTGCTCCACACAGGCCTTCCATAGGTTCTTACAGGCCCGGTAGTTCACCATGTTAAACCCCAGCAGCGTCTCCCGACTCTCAGTCTGCGTGCAGAGACGAGAAGGCAACGGATAAAGGATAAATTTGTTTTTTTTGGGACACTGAATAACAATTTAGCATTCAATATGCGACTATCTGAAGTTCAACTGTAATTTATACGACATGCAGTTAAGACGTAATTATATAACATAAACATTTTAAACTACCAGGAATGACGTTTCCGTATATATTTGTTTTCATAGGAAATAGTTAATGTACTACACAAATGTGCCCTGTGCACAGATAAAAAGGTCACTGATCCAACTTTAATCAATTTATTACATTTCATTTGTTTTTCATTTACAAATATGACTGAAATACATTAAACACATACATTTATTACTTAAAGTTCAGTACGTTGTTCAGTGTTAGCAGAGATTCACTTATAAAGGTGACCAAGAGGGCAAACATACATACTGTATCATTAAGGACAGGATTAGCAGCATTTATTTTGGACCGGGAGGGGCATTCACTACTTCATTAAATAAACATTCCTGGTTTATTTAATTAAATTCTCAGAGAAAGAGAGAAAAAAAGAGGTTGGAGGAAAAAAAAAGGGAACAGAAAGAGAATCCTGGCATCAAATTACTAGATTCAATCTATTAATTAACAGTTCAATGAAACATTTAGCAACAACATCCAGTCGCAGCTCTGTAGATGCATCAAGAGAGAAGGTGAAGAAGAGAAATTAGAGAAAAATGAAAATAAAGCATCATGTCATTTAAATGTAAAGACTCAATAATGACTCCAGTTTTATTGTAGCACAAGATGATGAGAAAATTAAAGACTGAATGGCAAAATGACAAATATTATAATATATATGTGATGTGTGAAAAACAAACATCAACTGTAAAGGTGTTTGTTGTGTTGGGAGGTTAATGTTACACCTACCACTTCTCTTCTCAGCTGGATGAAGAACTGTTTGCATTTGAAGGAGATTTTCACTATTTTCAACCTAAAAGCAAGAAAAGACAAAAAAAAAAAAAAAGTTAATTTACGCAAGATAAAATATGCAGAAAGCAAAAAGCATCTTTATTTCAGCAGGCATCATAATTTATGACATATTTTATAATTTGTTTTGGTTAGTCCCCTTTATATAACAAGTTTACCCCTTTAAATGCCCCCATGTAGCTTTATGTTTTGGTAAATCATCGTACTCCAAACTGAATCATATACATATATATATATGTGCATCACTACACATAAACATCTCCCTCCTAATCTCATCTTGAAATGTTTTATATCTTTGATATCACAACTGGAATTTAAAATCAACTTCTGTGGGTTTGAACCATGTTTGCTGCATTTGTAATGATGTATTGTAAAGCACTATTCAGATTGAGTTGACGAACTGGTGATGTAAACAGAAACATGAATAATCCAAACGTCACTTTCAGGAATAAAATAAAAAAAACCTCACCCATGATTGTGTAACCCACTGAATTTCAGGTGTCACACCCAACAGTTTATTTAACCTCACCCATCTATAGCTGGAGGGTCCTGCAGCGCTGCTTCTTTTCTCATCAATCTATTATCTAGCCGTGTGTCTATAATTCTGTAATTTCCCAGTTTGGGATTAATAAAGTATATCTATCTATCTAATGAAGCTGAAACGGTATAAAATAATGTCCTAATCAGAAGACGACACACACGCAGCCACAGTAAGGGGTCTGCTGATAAGCAGCAGAGTAACATAATCCCTTCCTGCTCTGTTGCTGCTGTGACTCATCGCTCCCTGCTAAATATATTTTACATACTTACTCACACACACTTGCACGGACAAATACAAATACACACACACGCTTATGCGGCGTGTGAGTCATGCCCCCCATCAAAGTGTGGCTCATTTGTCAGGCTGCTGTGAACAGAAATGGGAGGAAAATCTACACGTCTCTTTCATTTTTTTTTCCCCCTGAGACTCTTATCTTACAGTTTAATTTACAACAAGAAAGAGGGAGAAAAAAAATGGAGCGACAGCATGAGAAGTGACGTAGGAAACATGTAGTGATGTAGAAAACATTTGTTAAAGAAAAAGATACGAGGAAAACAGAATGAAATACAGAAAAGGGAAAATCAGAGACGATATGAGACTGTTGACTTCTCTCTTTCCACACAGTAATGGACAACTGTTGGGGACACCACTGTTGAACTCTAAATTTAGATCAGCTGACAAGATATGATCTCTCTCTTTCTTTCTAACACACACATGCACACACACACACACACACACACACACACACACACACAAAGACGTGCCCGGGTTTATAAATAATATACACACACTTCAGTCATTCTACAAACTGGCACACACTCAAACTCATCTTATCATAAACATCTTTCAGTCATCACACATATTCACTCAGGTCCAAACATACTCTCTCTCTCTCTCTCTCTTTCACACACATAGCAACTGCTATGCACATTTAGTCAGGGTGTTAGCGAATTATCTTCCAGAGTTACAAGAATTTGAGTAGTTACTATCCCACCCTCGGCACCCATTAACATTTAGCCTCCCACAGTGCAGCAGCAGAGTACGAGAGATTTCCAAGAATCGATGCTTTTCAGGGAGAACAAGAGCAAGACACATTAAGCGTGATGAGAGTGAGAGAATTACACAAAGAGAGGTGAAAGGAGGACAAAGATAGATTTGATGGCTATAATATTTCCAGGAAAATCTACTTTAACATGAAATTCATCCCGCAGAAAGATATGAAGGAATCAGCTGCGTAATTCTGTAAAAGATCAACTGGAGCTTTAACATTAATATGACAATAACCTATGTGAGAGGTGTGTTTGTGACCAGAACATCCACAGTTTGATTTTCCTTTCAACTCTCGTCAGCAATTACAGCTCGAACTGCAGAAAGCAAGGTAGTAAAGATTCAAGTGTTCGAGAGGATTTACAGTTATAGAAATTTTGTGTTTAAAAGCACAGGATCATCAGTACAACCATCTGTGTCCCGCTCATAATATCATCCGTATGCACATGATTACATATCCACTGCATCTCACTCCACCCTGACCAACGGCCTCACTGAAATTAAATCATGGATGCAAGCTTCTAAAATTGAACTGTGACAAATCTGATATGATCATCGTTGGTCCCGAAAGCACCAAAACGTCTCATTGGAACGTCGAGCAAATCACATCACAAAAACTATTGATTATTTGTTTGTCACTCACCATGGGAAATAGTTGATCCGTACCCTGTTCTTGTAAACCACAATGCCGGCGGACATCACCCCAATGAGGATTTCTGTGTTACTCTGGTCCTGAGAGAAGGAAACGGAGTGTGAAGGAGTTGTGTTGAGTAGGTGGAGGCAGTTTAACAGGAAGAGTTTAATAAAATAAAAAGTTTTTTTTTTCCCAGACAGGCTTCCTTATGAGTGGAGGCTAATGAGACACACAGTTGGACATGAAGAAAAAAAAAAAAAAAGTATGTGTGGGTTCAGCGTTTAATGCCGCTGATTATCTAAATTAGAAATGTTAACATGTCTAGTGCTGCTTCATCAGTGTATCGAGACTGATTTTCTCTAATCAATAATAATGTTCATAGTGATGATTTCTTGCAGGTGGCCCTACATTACAGTTACAAACATTACTGCATTTCTCACTTGGAAATGTTTATGTGATATTATCGTTCGTGATAAACATTTTTTAAATTTTTTGTGAATATTTTCCGGGTTCATTTAGTTTTCTGTTATAATAATCAGAAAAAAAGACTAGTTTCTATAAAATGACAAAAAGTCATTTTATAGAAACTAGAATATAATTGACAGATTAATCAATGATGGAATAATCATATATTGTAGTATTTTGACAAAAAAAAAACACAATTATGCAATAAAGGTTATCTATTACAAAACCACTTTTCCTTTAATCATATCACCACTGACAGTCAGTTAAAGGACAACTGTTCTTGATATGACATGGTTTGACATTTCCTTCAATGGCTGAAGAGCCAATCGCTAAAGAAGAGCTGGAAATAACAAATCAGGGTGGAGCGATGTTCAGCTCAAGATTCAACACGTGGTCTTTTTTACACAACAGTCCAACAGAAATATATCAACAACAACAACAACAACAACAACAAGAATCTAACTGATGGGAAGGGAAAACCTTTTTACAGATTAGGACTCCCTGATATCAGTTTTGATCACGATGGTTGAAAGCAGATATGGACTAAATCATGTGAAGTCACCAATACAGTGATGTGTCTAAATAAGCTGCTTTGCTATGAGGAACTAGATAAACATCAACACAGAAACAAACAAACTATACAGTCGTCTTTACCACAGAGAGAAACACACAGGTCTTAACAGAAGCTGAATGAAACCTTACTTACCCTTGCATAGTGCAGCTCTACCCCGTAGAGCTCCAGCGAGCGTGCTGTGTTCAGATAATTAAACTCTGACTGGGCAGGAGATAGACCACTGAGAGAGAGAGGGAGAAGCAAAGGAGTGATGATGACAGAGTAGGTAAAGAAAGAGAAGAAGAGAGAGAAAAATAAGAGAATGAAATGAGCAATGATCTGCATCATGTGTAAGCACACGTGCCAATGACAGAAACCATTACTGCAACAGTGTCAAATATACACGTACATTAACCTTTTTAATGACTGACACAAGGAGTTTTTTGTGGTTTTCTTGCACATGCACGGCTCCATTTGTGTGTCGGTTCCTCCTGTGTTTACCTGTGCTGCTGGTGATGTTTGGCAACCTCTTTGTGGAAATCTTGTGGAGGGTTGGGGATGAAGCAGAATTCAGACAGATAACCTTGAGAGTGCTCCGTTTCATTGTAGTCCCCCAACTCAGCTACACACACACACAGAGAGGGAGAGATTGAGATAATGTCAATGTGTCAACGCCGTTTCAATCTGCGAGCAAAGAGGAGGAAAGAGAGCCAACACGAGACGGAAACGTGTCATCCCGACAGAGAGACTGACACTTCAGAATTATATCAGTGAACAATTTAACTTTAATTGTCAATGGCTGACAGCCTTTTTGTGGTAGATGTGACAAAATATGTTTGTTTTTCCATTATGGCCAATGGGGAATGAAAACCATTTGGCCAATGCTACACATGACCATCTTCATTGATTTCACCTGACAATGAACATCTGTATGTTTTTTTTCTTCTAATATCTGAAATAACAGCAAAACTTTTCTGTCAACATCTTTTGTTAAATTTGCTGCTCGATGGTTGACTCTATTCCTCAAATAGCCATCATCTCACACTTTACAATGTTCCTGCCATCTTATTTACTTTGTGATGTGCATTTGGCTCTATACAGGAAGGAGTTGGAACAAACTAATGGTGAAGAAAATTAATTAATCTTCGCACCTTGGTTGCAAATTTTCTCAGGAAGAATAAAAAAAAAAAAAAGTACAGCTGTTGTTATTCAAAGACGAATAAAGGAGTGATTGTAGATAACAGGCAGAAACATAAAGAGTGAAATGATTCTCAGATATGTGGTTGCTTTCGAAGCCCTCGGAGATGAGGAGCTCAAAGCAAATTCCCAAAGCCATTAGCTCACTAGCTAGCAGTTGAAGCTCAAACGCATCAATTCACTCAAGTAGTCCCTGGACTAACCTACTAGCCGGTAGCCTAAGCATATTGCCCAACGAATCAATTCCAGCTCACCCGCTTATTGACGTGCACACGGCTCCAGGGAGAAATTAATGTACAGTCAATAGCTTAAGCCTCAGAACAATAGGCTAATGCTGATTTTATGTTAGACTGCGGTTATTACTTTAACACAGTTCAACGTTTAAAAGGCAGTAGCTGAAAAACCTGATGTTTCGCTTCATCTTCGTCTCTTGATGTGAAGTCCATACTCAAAAGGTAGGTGGGCTCAACACAGGAAACACTAGCTTTTAATAATGACCAACAAAGCTGTTCAACTCTCCACTGTGGATGATGGATTTACATGCAGGGAAGGTAATTTTGTGCATGCGTGTGCTTCTCTTTTAACTATTAACACTCATCAGAATAAATAAATTAACCAAATGCAACACCGTGCAACTCGATGATTTTGATCTTTTACAGATGAAAACGTGTTTGGTGATGCAACATTTTTGTAATTATGAAAAGCTGCATCACACAAGCACTCAACTAATGCTTAAAATAAATAAATGAAAATGGGTTGTTATTTTTTTTTTTTTTTTTTTTATTAACCAAAGTGTGGTTATTTTTGAAGAAGGGGTTGCTATGGTTTTCAGAGAGTATTTGGTCAATTTTAGAACATAGTCCAGTGAATGGATTTGTAGTGCTTTGAGAATGCAAGCTTTACTGTGGGATTTAGAGCGATAAGTGCTGGCATTTGAGCCAAGCTAACTGAATTAGCAGCATAGCAGCTGCTTCAAGCCGTTTTTTCCCCCCCAAAGTAAACATTTATCTTCATAATCTGGGCTGGCAAGGAGTGAAGTGACAACCCAGCTACGGAGTGTGTGTGTGTGTGTGTATTTGTGTGTATGTGTTTTTGTATGTGAAAGCAGCAGTGTGATGATGTTGCTAGTCTAGGCCAAATCTCCTCTCTGACCTATATAGTGTAGCAGTGAAAATTCCCCACAAAACACGACAGAGAGGTGGAGGACAGAAAGAACGAGAAAGAGAACGGGGGGGAGGGGTAATGGTGAGAGGGGAAACAAAAAGGAATAAGCAGAAACCTATCAAAAAGACTAAACAGAGATAAAAGAGAGGACAAAACAACAGCGTGAAAACAATGAGCAGCAGTGAAAGAGAAAGACTGAGTGAGACAGACCGGTGTCGGGAGCCGTTATTCTGACGTCAGAGGTCCCTGTCAGCATTTAACCCAAACGGTAAATCACAACAGTAGATGAGATTCGCTGAACGTCCACTGACAGACAGGTCTGTAGGTCCGCAGCAATATTCCACTACCAGCAGGTTTGGTAATAATTAGAGAACTACAGTAGGGTACTACAATCTACTGTATGGCTGCAGCAACATTTGAGGTTCTTTAAAAAAGGACCCATCATGTGCATTTCCAGGTCTATATTTTTATTCTGGGACTACAACTGGAATATTGTTGTATGATTTATAGTTAAAACATCTTATTTCTCTTAAACTCTTTGTCGCTTTAAGGATCCCCTCCTGATGAGTCCCCTCTGTTCTGATTGGTCAGATGCTCCAGAGGCTACGTAAACAAACAATATTAATAGGATTTCACTTATTTGTCTTACTCTTTATTCTAAATAGAAACTTCACAAATACATCCATACATGTTCGAGTCTGAATCCGATCCTAAATATACGAGCGGACACAACCTCAGAGACAGATATCATCTGACATCGTTACAAGGAGTAAGGGTGGTAACGCTGCAAATAATAATAATAATGCACCTGTTTACTAAAACACCCATTCATTGGTCCAGAACTTTTCTATTTGCATTTGACAAAATATTTGGACAAATCAGGACTGCAAAAAAAGGAAGAAAAAAAACCAAGCCACAATCATGCTGAATATTTATATCACTGCACAGCCTAATTGAATTGTAATGGCTTCAGATCACCAGCTATAAATGCAGTGGAGCAACCACAGTCATTACATTTAACAGTGTGAGGAGCTAAAGAGGCCTAATGAATTGCATTTCCATTGTTATGTAGAGTGGGTGTATCCAGGGAGCACTACTTACATTGAACAGCATAGGATGCCAGCAGTGCAGCCGTGTTGTGTGGACATGGCAGTCTGGAAGCCACAACAACAGACACACACACACACATAAACACATTCACACATTAAAAAAAAGGATGATTTAGCTTTGGATCAATACAAAAGATATTATAATTCTTTCTAAACAGCAGAGGTTGCTCACTAATGATAATAACAGTGATGTAGAAATGTAAAAAAAAAAAATTCATTGACAAATACAACAAGTAGTAAGTGTGTTAGAGGTTTTTGTGTCTGCCCAATTAGTTTGTGTGTATTTACATCTGGCAGCTTTATGTGATGCAGCAAAATCTAATAAACAAAGTACGACATGCTCACCTTCCAGTTAATATGTCCTGCTTGATCTGGAGAAAATATTGGTAGCTGAGGGGGGAAATAAACACACACACACTGCATTAAAGCAAGAGACCAGTGAGGCATTCCCTCTATTTAAATTGTATATATGATGGCAAAGACAGATGTCTGGTGGACATTATGATGGTGATTGTATGTCAGATAAAATGAAAGGACGCCCTTTAGAAGATCATTAACCACAACAGAAATAATGAGTGTTATTTTTAGTCATGTATAGAGTTCTTTCATAGCAAATATATAAAGAAAATTGAGCGGTGGCTTTAAGGCGTTTAAGAGTTTAGTTGTATTAAACTTTGAGAGGATGAAAACATACCGAGGCAACAGTATTACCGTGTACTACAACAGACATATTCTGAAAAAAAGCTTTTACAAGTGTGTTTTGGTCGTGACTTGAATGTACAATAAACCAGATCAGCATGTCAGATCCAAGGCTCATTATTCAGAGTAACAAGCTGTATACAAAGTGTAGATAAGGCTCAGGGAGCAAGGCCATGGCTGACATAAATACCAGGCAGAGAAAGGCTTTGTGGCGACATTGTGATTTAAAAAACTAAACCAGCGTCTACTTTACGTTAATGAGGGAGGAAATGAAGCTCTGGACATGGATTTGAAAAAAAGCCCCTTTTATAAAAAAACAATTTGTATATTATTTATTAATTTAGATCTACATAAAAAAAAAACTATATTTACTTTTTCATTTTGTTTTTATTATGTATTTTTATGTAATAAAAGCTCTACATTCAAATCAATAACTATTATATTTCTTTACTCTTTGTTATTAGGCTACGTTGAAGCTAACATGCACATACAGAAATCATGTATGATCCACCTATTTAGCCATGCTGTGGTTGCATCAATGGATTCAACTATAAATCTAAAAAAAAAAAAAAAAACAGCGCCGGCATCTACAGCAGGAATCCCATAAATCCTTTGTGACACAAATAAATCCGACCTAATGCCTTCCCAAAAAAAGAACACCCTTCCATCAGATAATACTGAGCATTTAGATGAATAACAATCAGTATATAAACACTTGTTTTTCACTGTGAAATTAAAACTCTTACCGCGTATATTCTTCCTGAAGTTTGCCAGGGTCTGTCACAAAGAATTTGACTCTGAAGCTCACGTTGTGGGGCGACCCTCCTGAAAAAAATGATGCTAACAGTTAAGAGGAAAAACACAACTTGGCAGAGTCGTGAGTGAATAGAAACTGGAAGAGCAATGTAAGCTTTTATACTGTAGGACTGTCAAATGTCTGATTGAGGAAGCACGTGAGGCTATATGACCTGAATACTATGTAGATACTGTATGTATAAAACTATGCAGAAACATCTGAGAAGCAAGAAGCTCAGTTAAATAAAGGCCATGACGATACTGACTGACTTATTTCTTCTTTTTTTTTTTTTTACATTAATATAAACACACAGACTATATTCCTGTACTGTGTAATCCTGTGGTTTATTCTGCAATGTCTCGATCACATTGCATTAAAGCAGAGTTGAAACACAGTTCAGTCGTTGCTGGAGGAAGACCGCAGATCTCACTAGGGCTACTTCTTAATTGTTCTACACGTCGCAAATTCTATTACTCATTGTTAAACACAAGAGCACAGTTGAAATGAAGTTTAATCGTTGCTTAAGGCAGATGCAGCATTTTCAAAACACACTCTGTGGGGATTTGACTTTTGCTTGAGGTGGAAAGTGTTTTTTTTTTTTTTTTTAAGCTGTCGCTGAGGCTGGACTGCAGACTGGCTGCTTCAACCGGCTGGCGAAATTTGAAATTCAAGCAATTAAAAATGGACTTGAGTGAACTTGTTTGGCTTCAGGGACTTTCTGATGCTTGCTGAAAATGGTTCAGAAGTGGTTGGGGTTAAGGTTGTATGTATGTTGTGGATTTCACCTACTTTTTAACTGTTTCCTGATGGGCTTGTTGGGATCGAGCCAGCGCTGTAAAATATTGATTAAGAGACACTTAGAAACACCATAACACTCCCAGGGCATGACTACACTGCCTGAATTATTCACCACTGTCCACACACACATACGCACCTGTCAGAAATACTCAAACACACACCAATATACTATATACACAGACATAAATCTACAATCTAGATAGTTGTGATTTATATGATTGTATCGTTTACGTTTGTTAAAGTAACGTCAAACACACAATGGATTAAAAGAAATGTTTTTTTTATGACTGGAACATCTTACAACCTGTCACCTTCATTCGCTTACAAAACACACAGATTGAAAATGTCACACTGACCGGGGCATCCGAGGAGTCGTCAGCCAAGTGTAGGCCAAAGTAATCTCTCTCCGTCAGCTCCAGGTGCTTAAAGACAGCATCCTGCAACACCTGGCCAAGATCCGACTTCTAGAAAGAAAGACAGAAAACACACCGTCAGTTTGAATATAAAAATCCAACTGGACGATCAGTGAATCACACCGTCGTCTGAAAAGGTCACAAGAGAGACGGGGAGTGCACGTGTGTGAGAGTGGAACCGATTAATGTCACTGCATGTGCCATATTGTAGATGAAGACTGAAGCATGGCGCACAGAAATCTCTCTTCTTTTTTTTTTTTATCTCCACACATGTCTAAATTATTTAAACGGTCACATTTCACCAATTAAGATTCATGTGTGATTCCTCCATGCCGAGCTACTATTTAATATGGTTCTACGCAGAGAGGGAAGAACGTGTATAAGGATTCATGTTGATATGTGCCTGAGGGTTATTTTGCAACTTGGTTTGTGCAATGACCGTGTAACACTATCTGACATGTTCATAGTAATGAAGCAATAAGTAATATAGGCTTCAAAAAGAAGAAGAAGAAAACCACACACACACACACATCATATGTCATTGTGAAAATTTAACTGATCATCTAATAAATAGTAATGGCTCCTGACAATCTTCGGCTTTCTATAAGGTGATGATTCATAAAGCAAATCCCCAATTTAACGATATAAATATTCACATGTAGAAACACTTTGAATATGAAGCAAATTACAGCGTATGTTTTATGTTCTTTGCATGTTGTTTACATACGAGAAGAGGATTAATGTAAGGAAGAAAAAAGACACAGCTGAGAAGTGAAGATTCACTGTTACATTACACGTTTTGTTCCTTTTAACTGTTAAATAAAACACAGATGTGATGCGTGTCCAATAATTTCATGTAAACTGTGATAAGTTTTAAAAACAGCAGATACAGAGCAGTCAGAAGTTAATTTATGAAAAAAACAACAACAACTTTGTTTTATTGGAAAAAAAAAACTGTGGGAAAAAACAGAGCAAAACAGAAGTAACCAACATCAGTGCAACTCTGAAAGTTTGCAGAAGGCAGAGGCGAAGAAAGAGGAAGATTAAGGGACAGAGTTCAGAAATGTGACTAAATCCAAGTTAATCAGTGACGATGTGATTTAATGTAATGTTAGTTTATTCATCCGCACATCCAACAAGGTCCG
The DNA here is from genome assembly GCA_036937835.1 of Pampus argenteus. Taxonomy (NCBI): domain Eukaryota; kingdom Metazoa; phylum Chordata; class Actinopteri; order Scombriformes; family Stromateidae; genus Pampus; species Pampus argenteus. The sequence continues at coordinate 5,309,416 of CM072872.1, read as the reverse complement.
CTTTCAGAAAACAACTGCACAGAATTCAGACAGGACGTGATTAATGCTACTTTGAGTTTTAGGAAATGATGTTAAAAGTGAAACTGAACCCATTGTATGTGTATATTCTGGGTTTGGTAAGCTTTATCTTCACTTAAAATGGTATAAAAATACTAAAAGTAACAGTCGCTAAAAAGAACTATAAAAAAGAAGATCCCTACTTTTACATACTTTACTTTTACATATACTAAAATACAAGAGCCACTAAGAAAGACAGGACAGAGAAACACAAGGTGGAAAATGGGAAGGAGAGATAATATGAAGAAAAAGGGAAAAAGTGGGAAACCAATCAATTATTAAATGTATCATTAATATGATATTGTTTCAGGAGGGAGTACGAGGAGCGAGAGGATAAACTGTGTCACCACACATGGAGCAGAAACTCATCTGTGTGAGTGTGTACCTCCATCAGCGAGCAACACACACACAGACACACACAGACACACACACACACACACGGAGTTGCTGCTTTCGTCCACCTCTCCTGGTGACACACTTTTACAGGGAGTACGAGTAAAAAGTGTGTGTGTGTGTGTGTGTGTGTGTGTGTGTGTGTAGGGACTGAATGGATAGTTGACAGTTGACATGGCACTGTTGAGAGAGTGTGTGTGTGTGTGTGTGTGTGTGTGTGCGCTAGCAATCTACTGCTGTCAAAACCTTGTTAAGTGTGAGTCAAGTCCGATCCCCTCTGTGTGCCTTGTTTCCTTCTTGCTCACTTCCCTACAGCTTCACCGAGATTAAACGTTTAAACTACATCTCTGTTAGATGTGTTGAAGAAGGAATTTTACTAAATCGAATGAAATGGTCAGAAAATGTCCACAGCAAGCTGGCTCAATGTGAAAATGTTGGACTTTGTCAGTTTTGGACTTTTATACTCACTAAATTGATAATTTTTCAAAAATGCAGTTTTTAGGTATAAATCTGGAAAACAGACCAAAAGTAAAGCTCACAAAACATTTTTTTTCTGTTGTTTTAGGTTTAAATTTTTAATCTTGAAATATTTGTGTGGACAGAAAATGCCTGATTGCCATTTATATTGCAGACTAATAATGAATGACAGTATGAGGGATGAGACATCAAACAAACTGACGATTTAACGAACTCATCTGATCTGAAGACTGGGGTCACGCCAACGAAATGAGGAAGTGAAGTAACACGCAGGCCTCTAATCTACATTTCCCCATGTAAGACTATTCATAGACATGTCTGAGAAACTGAGTGTGTGTGTGTGTGTGTGTGTGTGTGTGTGTGTGTCCACTGGTTCCCCTTTGTATGAGGCGGCTTTTCAAGTTGGATGTGGGAGCCTTCTGTGCACTTTTTATACTGTGTTGCCAGGAAAACCATCACCACTCTTTATGTATATGTGTGTGTGTGTGTGTGTGTGTGTGTGTGTGTGTGTGTGTGTGTGTGTTGGTGCTAGCCTCCTCTGGTATTCTAAAAGCATGTGCAATGGGCACAAACAGCCATACATTGTTAAAACTGAGCCGGCAGCGTAGACGAGCATGTCCACACACACACTCGCGAGGCATTTTCACACATTCATTCTCTCTTCTTTTACACTACAGCAACAAAACTCCTTATTGTGAATGGACGACGGGCTTGAATGCTTTGTGAGAGAGAGAAAATCACAACAGACAGAAAGAGTAACACAACACACACTATGAGAAAGAGACAGAGCGTAAGAGGAAGACAGAGAGTCTTAGAGACACAGAGAGAGAAAAAAGGAAGAGAAAAGGAGTGATTGACGATTCGGCTGAGAGAGACAAACGCTCTTTGTGCTGATCTTCATCAGTCCACCGGCACCGCTGACTGAAATAGTGTCCGTGTGCGTGAGAGCGAGAAGAGGAGATGGAGACATGGTGATAGAGAGCAATCGAAGCACAAGAGACTGGCTGATAGAGAGGGAGATGCTCTAAGAAGTTTTTCACTCCAAGGGTTTATCTTCAGAGTAAAGAGGGGAAAAAAAACATCAATAACACTAAAGAGAGCTGAAATCTAAAGTTGCATTTGGAGGGAAAATCCCAGCGTTGTTATAGGAGGTCAACAAACAACACAAAAATGAAATATTTATTTTTCAGAGAAAACACAGCGTGAGTGTGGTGGGTGTACATGTTTGTGTTAAGGAATGATGGAAATTCAGGAATGTGTGAGGCAGCTTGTCCGGACAGGAAGAGAATTATACGAAGGAGGAGTTCAAATTTTACCTCCATCTCCCTCCCAAAACACACACACAAACACACACAATCCTGGAACAAAAAACTCATGAAAACCACAGTGGTGACGTGAAACAGGAATGTCACCCACTATAACCTAAATATTGATCCTCACAGGTCCACTTAGTGGCTGTTGTGAGGTTTTCCATCACAACAGATGATTGGTAAATTCCATAGCAACGGATCAACAACTCCAACTGCTGATAAAGATCATGTGACGTGATCGAAAGCCTCTGAGCCTCAGAGCAGCTACTAAATGGACCCTGAGGGTGAGATTGTTTACTCTAAAGTCCATTTTTAGGATTAAACGGTCTCTTCAGCTTTTATCCACCAAAGCAGCTTGAGAACATGAGAAACACACACACACACACACACACACACACACACACACACACACACACACACACCTCTGTGTTTCTGGATGAAAGAGCAAAATGCTTGCACGGCCCCGCCTGTGTTATTCTCCACAATATTTTCACCCAAAGTCTGACTCTAACACATAATTAAAATGAAATGATTTCATAGGATGAAGTAAAAAAAAACAACTGAAATGTCTTTCATTGTTTTTTTTTTCTGTATTTAATCATTATTAGGGCTGAGTATCAATCCTCAATACTTTGTGTACCAACAAACACGTGATTTGTTAAATTGGGCTACACAAATAAAACGACAACATGCATCTGTAGAGTATTGATAACTGTTAAGTACCAAAAGCATCCAAGTCTCCAAATGTTTGACGAGATTATTGCATATTAATAAAAAACAATAGAAAACCTGCTGTTTAGATAAAATCAATCAATGCTCCAATCATTTTAAAATGTTTCTTCCATGTATTTTATTCAGCGTGAACTACAGCTTTTTTTTGCAGGATTATTTATGCTTTGCCTCTTGCTGCTTTCACTTATTAACAGCTACTCAATTGTAAAAGACCTCTTGCAGACAGCTGAATGTTTATGTGGCGTGTAGTGGTTGCTATGGTTACCGCTGCCTTTGCCGCTTTACTCCGAATACATCCTGGTTCTGACCCTGCTTTTGTATTGATGGAGAGATGTGCAGGTTTTTTTCCTTTCTCAAACTACAACAGATTCCGCTGATATAGTTTCAACAAAACATCTTCATCTGTGAGATCATCAAAACAAGCCGTCGTGTGCACCAGAGTCCCTCACCACTGGCGCTCTGGTTCCCATGACAATGAGTGCTTCGGGATTTTCGCTCTCCGCTAGAGTGAGAGCCAGTCGGCCAGTGAGAGGATCAATAGACGTATTGTTGCTCTCAGGATGGCTTGTCTTTCCAGGAAGTTACTGCTGCTGCAGGGGTCTGATCAATGACACTGACAGAGACCGAGTCATTCATTCAGCAGGAGGTGGGGGAGGAGGAGGTGGGGGAAAGGAGGTGGGTGGAGGAGGTGGGGGATGTTCTGGAGCAGGAAGCAGAGAAGATGACGGGGAAAGAAATGTGTGGTGAGAAATGTAAAGGAAGAAAAGCTAGGGGATTTTATAACTGATAACCAAAACAATAATTGAAATGATTATTTTGTCATTTGAATGATTTATAAAACTAAGACTAATTTTAATTTAATTGTACTCCCAATTCAATTTTTTCCAATCCATATCCTCAATATTCCTCTGACTGACACCATATATGTTTATATAACGACCACCAGGTTCGATTATTTTACGTTTTGTTTTCAGCATGTTGGACCGTCACGGCCGCGGCACTTTAGGGGAGGATAGAAAACCTTTAGCTCCTATAGATGTTAATGCAATCTGACGCGAATTTTGACATGTCATAACATGTCATAATGTGCAGAATTAACAATTATATGGATACACAATATGTATCATGTAACATGCACTCACAAACACACGCATCCATACGACAGCATGTGACCCGTCAGAAGGGATGTTAATAGAGGAATTGTACATCGTGAGTCACAAAGGGAACTTCCCTTCTGATGCCGACAGTAATATACTGTGAACCACATGGTGACAGGAAGAGACATTAAGAGAGGGGAAAAAAGGAAATGTGGTATCATGAAGTGACAGATGGCTGTAACATCAGTCACACTTGATTTTGTGCAAAACATGCAGTACACACACACACAAACACACACACACTTTCAACATAAGTCAGACACACACACAGATACAGACTACTTGTCTACCCCCTTAAGGTGTGACTGAAGGCTTGTAAAACAAGATAAAGAGTGTCTGGGCCTGATCAACCACAGAAATCAAAGCTCAGGAGCAAGTAGGAGAGTCAGGCAGCAAAACGCAAATATGGGTTTGTAAGGAGCTACCTGTGGGGCCAGTGTGATTTGTGAAAATTTGAACTTTTCAGGATCATTACTATATGAGTAATGCTGCTTTTTAAAATATCTGCATGCGTGTACAGACACAGAAGTGTTTTCCTGCCACCGACTCAAGTTAATTTGAGGTGGGCTTGAGGGGAAATTCATAGTTATGGAAGAAGAGAAGGGAGGGTTATGAGTGGGAGGAAGTGAACTCAATTCTAGTTTTTATCTGTGTGTGTGTGGAATTTATGCTAATTAATATATATGATGTTTTTTAAGGGCTCTATGAATTTGTCTACTTCACGGCTTAATGAACAGACTTTGCCCTTCTCTACATCATTTTTGTGAATTTGATGTGTAGAGGTTAAGCTTCGATAGCATTCGATAAATAAGCCTTTGTCTTTTCTTTTAGGGTTAATCACAATATACAGTTAAAGGTGAATGAAAGACCAGTACTTACGCTGACTTTGAACGCCTGGACGGTGTTGTCCAGCAGCAGTACGTTGCACACAACCTGTGTGTGCTGCCTGTCTCGCTCCAGCTCCGTCGCCCGGACATTGTAGGATCTGCCAGCAGGCAAGCGGAAGCGCGCGCTCATCACGCTCCTGCCAGGGTCTGCAACGTCCAAAGAGACGGCAAGAGAGAAGAAAATTACAACGAGTGAGATCTGTGAAATTTACCAAAACGCCAAATTGCTTGTAATGTATACACGCTATACACTCACGCTAAGGTGTGCTTCAGGTAACATGTAAAAAGGCTCAATCCATCTACAAAGAACTTAATATGGCCAGTGTACAGTATGATATGATGTACTTTTTCTCCCCGTTGCAATACAACAAGGCAAGCCTGTACAAGCAAAGATGACTGAGTGCTTCATGAGAAAAGAATGTCAATGAGTAGGCAAGCAGCAGATTCCCTAGCAGGGGATGTGGAAAGTACACAGCTGCACAGCGCTAGAGCACTTTACCAGAAGCTGCCATAAAACTAAAGAAAATAAAGATTGTAAAATGTTAGCACTCATCCACATTTTCATAATCTTAAAATGTGATCTTTAAATAGCGTCAGTCCCGAGACAAAAACAAAGAAGAAATTTGATCAATACTTTCATTTTATCATGTCATCGTACTCTCTGCCTGGCTGGAGAGGCTTCAAGTGATTGGTTGGTGAATGATGGCAGTGCAAACAGTGGTTGAGGATGGCGCCGGTTGCTTATCAGTGGCAATAAATAACAATAATTCAATGTGAGGCTACCCCATGTAGAAAACAAACACTGGAAAAAAAAAAAAAAAGACCTCTTATACTACTGCAGTGTGTCTTCACTCTGCTCCATGAGAATGAAAAATTTAAGAAATGCATGAATATTATCATCTGATGTTAAAGATTTAAGAGTTAAAGAGTTAGGTTTACTATTCAAAACATGCTGTTATCTTGCTAAAATGTTTATTTTATTCAGTTTTTAAATCATACAACATGAGAGGGGAAGTACTTTAAGCTCTATCTGTGCGACTATATATATATATCATATATCTCAGTTTGTGTAGCTGCGGCGGTGCTTTATTGATATTTTTTGTTGGGTAACATATGCAGTGGGGTTTTGCGCCCTTCCTGTGCGCCTCCTGCTTGTTTTATTCTTAGGTGATCTATCGTGACAGGAGACATAATAACGCCATACGGGTCATGACCCCGTCATCAAGAGCTGCTGTATCTGTAGCGATGGCTCTGTGTGAGTGTATTTGTGTGTGTATATAGTATATATGGAGGGCTCTCTGCATGTCTGAGTTGCTTGTCACTACACATCAGCACAAACCCCCATGACCACCGGCAGATGGTGTGCACACTGTTTATACACACACACACACACACACACACACACACACACACACACACACACACACACACACACACACACACACACACACACACACACACACACACACACACACACACACACACACACACACACACACACAAACACAAACACGCACGTACAAATCTATACTTGAAACCACGGCTAACAGCCCGCCTTCAGATATTTAAGCTTCACACGAACATATTAATACATCTTTAACAGGTGGTTTTAAATGCGTATATAAATACAATTCATATCCGTAAATTATCCCATGTGTTGTGTAATTGCACACATGTTAAAACACTTGTATATGCTTTGTGTAATATGCCGTTTTATCAACTCATTACCGGATCACACAGGAAATAACACTTCAGCTGAACATAAAACAAGCCTGTGAAATGTTCGACAGACTCGGCGGACGCTCCTTTTCTATGTTTGATATGACGTCATGAAAGGTCTGGCTTACCTTAGCACCGAGTAGTAGTGACGTACATGAAAATATGCATGAAGAAAAAGTACCTGCAGGCATTCGTGTTTATTCTAATATTTCTGTGTTTTGTTGTCTTCCTTCAGTGCCAGAACAAGATCACCTCCTGAAAACTATTTGCATGAACGTTCTAGTCAAGTCAATTTTATTTGTATAACCCAATATCACAAATCACAAATTTGTCTCGGGAGTCTTTACAGTCTGTGCAGCGATCCTCTGTCTGTAGACTTCTGATTCGAATAAGGAAAAACTCCTTTAACAGGGAAAAATAACTGGAAGAAACCTCAGGAGGAGCAACAGAGGAGTAGGTCCTGTAGGTTGTCCTGGTGGGATCGATATATATATTCTGACTGCCAACAGAACAACCACTCACCTACACAATCTGGCACGTATGCATTAAGTACAGGCGTGCACACACACACACAACACAACAACACACATGACGCACATGGACGTGAGCCACAGGACTGTCAGTTTGGGAAACGGAGCGTATGGAGAGGAACGTGCAGAAGAAGCGGCGGGAGGAATGCTATCTTATCACCGGCTCGCGCTGAGGAAGAGCTGCGGGATACACGGATGATGAGGTGTGACACGCAGACTCTCGCTCCACAGGCTGGCTTCGCCTTCACGGCTCTCTTTCCTGTCCCAACATGCTTCTGCCATCCAGCTGAACTGAAAGGCCGTGAACCAACAGTACGGGTTCGTCACTGGGGTGTGCAAACCACGTATAACCACGTATCTGTTTTTACCTCGATGACGTGAAGAAATTTGAATAAAACAAAAAAATATATATAAACTATCAAGGGGTATAAACATTTTTTAAAACTGTTTTAAAATACTGTAAAAGATTTTCACTCCATATGGCCAAACACATTAATTTCTACTACTTTATCCTGGCTCAAACATTTGTGAGTGGGTATTTTTCTTGTTTTGTACACATTATTTTAGATTTTTATTCTGTTTAGCGTTGCTCTAGTGGGATTTATTTCCCGCTATGCTCTTCTTACATCCCAATTTTACAGTTTTCTCTTTCATGCTTTCTGTCATGCTCGTTTACTGTCATTTCTGTTCTGCTGTTCTTTATTTTGCTCTAATATTTCCTGTATTATTCGCTCTATTGTGCCGCGTTTTATTCTATTCTCAGTGTTTTATAATTGTCTGCTCTGCTGTGGTCTTTTCAGTTTTGCTCTGCTGAGCTGGACAGGACGACCACGCTCCCTTGAGAGAAGCCTCCGGATCTCCGGAAATACGCTACCATTATTACTTCCTGCAGTCAGCAGAGCTTACAAACAGGCACGAGTATGTGTGTGTGTGTGTGTGTGTGTGTGTGTGTGTGGACCCTAAAGCTTCCCTCACTGGTGGACCCCTCTGGCTCTCTCAGTTTATTGCAAACACAGACGGTCCTGAAACCTTCCTGTCTGTAGACAGGACAGGAACACACGCCCCTCATATAAACACACCTACTGCAACACGCTAACATGCACATACATTTAAACCAACATCAAAAATTGTGTCGTGTATATTCCCACTGTGTTAGGTTGCACACACACACACACACAGAGGCACAACAACGAAACGGATCTAAACGTCTTCTACTGAACTATGATTCTCCGTATTCTCTATTTACACCAAAAGCCTGCAAAAGAAAAAGTTACAGTTCAAATATGGGACAACGACTGAACTCCATCTGCCCCATACATTTCTATTCATACCCCAATTTCTTCAAAAGATATGTTACGCATGGTTTTTCTGTCCCTTTGTGTTGCAATTGAAATAATAGGATAGCAGTTAGGAATCCCACAGGAATTATACATCACAGCTCCACAGCGTTTCATAAAGCTTAAAACTAGGCCACATGCAAACAGGTGGTCAATTACAGATGTGGGTGTGTGTGTGTTTGAGTGTGTTTGCAGGCAGCTTGTGAGAGCTGTGAGTTTTCATAATAAATGATTGTTAAAAAACAAAAAACAACAACTATAAAGGCCCTATGGATCTCTTTTTGTCATTTAAATGCGAGCTCAGAGTAAAGATCTGACTCCAACCTGACCCGACCCAGTGCTATATAAAAGATAAAAGGAGATAAGCTATCTATATAATATATAACCATAATATATAACCATAAAACAGGGCCCACCATCCCACTTACAGCCTTAAGACAATCAACTTTATCTGTACCCGTCTCCCACCCAGACACCTAAAGTACATTGACACATATAGACCAACAGACTGGAGACTGACTGACAGTTATTGTGAATTTAACCTTTACACACATTGAAGCTGGCTGCCAAGACTCAAACAGGGGAGTCGAGAAGGTTTCAACATTGTGCAGATGTCCTCTGACGCACGGGAACAACGTTTAGTACTTGTTTTCCCAAAGGAAACAGGAGTCAAGTCGTGTTCTCCACAATGTGAAGGAGCCTTTAATCTAAATGCATCCTCTTCCTCCAGGTTACACCGTCCCTGTGGTGTCTCTACCCTCCTCTAAATACATCACTTCTACCTCCATGATCCCTTTAATTCTACTTATTTTATGTAGGGCAACAACAACAACAACAACAACAACAACAACAACAGCAGCAGTAAAGTACTCTATGTAACTGAGAGATTTGAACAAAAAAAATGTGTTTATGTGGGGGGATGTGGGAGGTTGTGGTTTAAGGAATGTGGGGAGCAATTGACCTCTGACCTCCTTTAGGGATAGCCATATGTGGCCCTGGCTGATGGTAAAGCCATACAGTGCTGCTTGTAATCCGACTGTTAAATATGAAGCGAAGTATAATAAAAAGGTTTAGTTTTTTTTTCTCTGAAATTCAATATGGATACTGTAAATTTACCCAAATCTTTCCCATAATTATCGACAAAAACATCAGACGTTGCAGCTGATTTCTTTGGCCAGCAGTCAGAAACAGTAAAAAAAGAGGTTGGAGGTAAGAGGATTACGCAGCAGGACAAACAGCACCACTGAAACACAAAGAGTGACGTATGTATACGACATCAGATGATGGAAACCTGTGTGTGTGTGTGTGACAGGTGAGGTTGTTTAAAACGTACAATGAAGAAATATACAGATATACATTTGGGGAAAGTGCTGGTGTAAATAAGTCCTACTGGAGGGAAAGCAAATGTGCTGTTAGGTCTCCTGCGTATGATCTCACATTCATTACAATTCAGTTACACAGATTTCCAAACATCTGCAGCCCTCAGCTTGAACTTGGCTGAACCCTGATGGAATAAACCAAGAGCATGAATGAAAAGCCTGAGTCAGCCTGCCTGACTGAGCTGATTAGAAATATTAGACAGTTCTCAGCTGCTTACAGCCCTTTCAATTTTTTTTTCATTTAAACATGATATAAGTCATAAAGTATGCTTGCAAAAAAAAAAAAAAAAAAAAAAAAAAAAGTTATCAGAGCCACTTGCTGATTCTTATTTTTATTTTATTATCTTTGGCTCCCACTAGAAGCTACTAATAAGCGGATTTAGTCCAAGTGAAATTTAATTGTACTTTCTATTCTGCTATAGCTTACAGTTGTAGTTGAACAAAAACCCACATTAGCTAACGTGAAAGTGACTTTTACTGTCTTTTTATTTGTATTTCAAGTAATTCTTTATATTCTTGTTTGTATTCTAAACAACAGAAAAGCAAAATAATTCCTGCACCAGCGAGAAAACAACAATGCCAAATCAGTTTATTTCTATTTGTCTGGACAGTGAACTGTAACTAATATAAATTAGTAAAAGGTTTAAACTGGCCTGTAGCCCGATCGATACAGGATTTGAAGGTCGATGCTGATATTGATCAGTTGATTGTTACTCAATCAACCCATATACCGGTAATACATTTTGAACACTTCATCAAAACTATACGTAGATGACGACACATTTTCAAATCCTGCATTTGTGTACATCAATTTCCTGTCGTTTATCAGTTCGCTGATAGCGATATATCTGAACTAGTATTGGCTGATTCACTACTCTCACTACTATTTTCACGTTTGTTGCACAACTTTTTGAGCCACTTCTGTTTCTCTGTTTTTTGTTTTTTTTATAAAAACGGAAACACAAATTGTCATTTTCAGATCTGGATCTAGAGCTGTTGTTTACTTTATTAGAGATGCACTAGTTTTTCTGTGGCAGCCCAACATCTCCTCAAATATAATGAACCTGAACATCATCCAAATGAACAGGTGAGTCGATCAGTAAGGTAACGATTAAATGTGTGTAAATTATGATCGCCTATCACCCGATATATTGATCGTTTTCTCGTTCAGAAGGAGTTTTAACACCACTGCAACCATGTTGAGAAAAAAACATTTAGTTTATTCATTAGAGAAACGTTGCTAATATCCTTGTTAACCTTTTTTTTTCTTTTTCACAGCACAGGTGGATCAAATTATATTAACAATGGCTCTGGTCCAGAAAGTATTGTGGTTAATTATGTTATTAGCTACACCCGTGTCTTCTGTGACGAGCTAAATGTCTGCTGTGAAAAATCAACAACCAGAGATGTAAAAAGGCCAGCAGCGGACTGAAAGCACCACTAGACCTTTTATTTTACAGCGTTCCTTGAAACACAGCTTTTCTCCTGCTTTGCTTTTCCTTCTCTTCTCCTCCCGTCTTTAAATGTCAGTATGGCCTGTGAGTCCATTATGCAAATTATAGTCATCAGTGCCACAGAGCAGCCGCTTACTTACACACATAGAAACACATAAACACACACAGACACACACACAGCCATTAGGAAAACTTAACACCTGCTGCATAGATTTCTACTGAATCACAGATACAGATAAAGACTTTTCATCATTTTGGACCATGCCACCATTGCACAAACTACCTTCTTCACCACACACTTTTACAAGCCTACACCTGCTTCTTATGGCTACATCGCTCTTGCTCTCCTCTCATCCCTGGTAGCATCTCTTCTCCATTTTCTGCCTTTCTATTGCAGAAACGCTCCCCTCATCCTCTTCTACTTCCCTTTTGACCTTGCTCACATGTATTTCCTGTAACCGAGGAGCAAAATGAATGCATGCGGCAAGAGAAAGGTTATATCAGGCTTTTTCAGCGATTTGTGTGATTTAATACTGTGCAGAAAGGTGGACACAATAGATGACTTCACTCCTCTTTATAACTACTTCTTCCTTCTGGCAACAAGCACATAAATCTAACCAGTGAGACTTTCACAGTCAAGCTAATTAATCAGTCTGGTGTCTTTTTATAATAAATTTAATTTCCTATTTATCTGACAAAATCAAGGGGCATCTAAGGTGACTTGAGGTTGAAGGTGATGCTGTCAAAAACAGAAAGAAATAAGTGACACACACTGAAAAAAAACTGATATTTCCACTGATAGGTCCCCTGACAGGCCCACACTTTAGTCTAAATACTGACTAATAATCTGACAAAGAAAACAGTCCAACTATGGAAACTTACAGTATCAAACACCTTGTTCTGATTATGTCAACAGAAACAAGATCATAGCTGCTGTATTAAAAAAAAGATAAATAATAAGTTTTCCTCCTGTGAACCAATAAGCTGGTTTCACTCTGTGTTGTGAATTTACATATAGCACAAAGGTCACAGAGGCGGCTGGAGTGCAGCGGTGCAGAAAACATATATAACACATATATACATAACACGTATTTAGGTTTCCTGCTTTTAGCTCTTTAGCTAGTCAAATTCATTAATACAAAGCAAACATAAAAACTTAAAAATTTTACAGTTATTCATTTTGTGGTGCTGCAAAAAATCCCAAAATAAGAAGCTTCATATAAGATCAAACTATAACGTTTAAGATTATTCATTCACAGCAAGTAAAAGTTTCTACTAATAGTCTAACGATTAAAACAAACAGTTTGTTCAATAATTTATAAATTTCACAGCTCTGAATCGGGCAACAATGTCCAAAAAAAAGGTAAAAGGTAAAGGTGGAAAAAGATTAAATCATATCCAGGCTTGTCACAACAGAAACAAGTGGACCAGTTAAATGTGTTGACTATATGGGCTCAGCTATAGTGTTTATATTTATGTACTTCCACTGACGCATAGTGGGGAAAAAGTTAAAGGACTTCAAATGAAAAACATAGGGATTGGAAATACGAGAGGAGCGGGACAGTGTTAAATCATTTAGAAACACACACACACAGACACACACACACACACACGCAGGTTTGATAAAAGCACATTCCTCTGATTTTTTCTTTTTCCTGCTGACGTTGGCACCTTTAAATGTTACCTGGGGCCATGCTGTGAGCCCGCATCACCTCGACAACACTGCATGTTCCCGCCCAACCATCAGGGAGGCCAGGTGTTCAACACCGAGCCCCCGGCCGCCGCCCAATCAGATGTCTCACCTTGTCAGAAAATAAAGAGGAACTTCATCTGCGGTTAAAGCCTCAATGAAAACAAGCATTAAAACAAAACAGAACGTAAACGCATTACTTGGTCTGTATTTCAATGTGGTACTGCACAGCAGGTGACAACAAGGCACCGCCAGGTGTTTATTCTGCCTGAAGCCTCGAGGACCAGAACAGATCAGTCAAATTGACTAGCGAGCGGCCACCTTTGGCATCTTAACACCTCGGCTACACGACAGAGGACTTCAGTCACACCTGATGATATCAATAATGTAACACATAATAATAATAATAATAATAATAATAATATATGCCTTTGTAGTTACATCAAGTTTCAGAGCTGTCTGTTTCTTGTTTCTTTATGTATTTAAATTACATTTTCTGCGCCTACGAGCATAAAAATCAGCAGCCAAACAACCGCAGACTTTTCTGTAAGACCCAACAACTGACTGAAAATAATCGTTAGGTGCATCGTTAGGCAAAACCACAAAAATGCGTCACGGAAACACAGTGATGCTGCAGAAGCACATTCACATTTATAGATAACGATGACCATTAAAAGCACAAATTAACTGGAGTTTCCTGACAAGAGATCAAACATTGTGAAAGTGAAGGTTCAAGTGAGTGGATTCGGTCCTAATTCTCATTTTGACCAGAACTGTGCAGCAATCGATCACGAGTGAAACCGATCACGATCTGAACTCATCTCGTGAAATTTCTACCCGTCTCTCGTCACACGACTCGAGCCTTTTTGCTAAGGAAAGGAAGTCTTGGCCATTTTATTATTTCTCTTTGCTGAGACAAAATAGGCTGCGGGAAGACATTTAAAAGAAGACATAAGCAGCAGATAGTTGAGTAGAGAATACCAGGAAAAGGCTTTTATCATCATCCTAATCCTCAGAAGCAATACAACAGGAAACTCCTGGGGCTGATGGGAGTTTTACTAAAATGTGTCCATATTATCAGATTTGATCACAAAGTGATGTAAAGACCTGTCCTACCTTCTGAGTTTCTGATTTCTGAGAGTGAAGATCACCAAGTTCAGAAAAGAAATGTTAATGTAGTTTTTTTTTCCATTTTCAGACTAAAACCGAACGATTAGTTAAACACAATACAAATGAGACAACATGATACATAAAAGAAACGGAAATAACTGCCTGATCCTTGCAGCCCTGTGAGGACGGACCAATCGCCTGTGACCACATTGCTCACAACACTGTTCACACTTAAAACTTAGCACATAGCCGCATGTAAAAACCGATTCACAAAAAAAAAAAAAAAAAAAAAAAACACCTTAAAATGTTCACCTGTTTTTTCATAAGCATAGTTTATGGAGCTGTAACTGGTGGCCTGTGTGTGTGTGTGTGTGTGTGTGTGTGTGTGTGTGTGTCCCCCATACGTGGGTGCACACAAACTGCTGATGAAAGGGATCCTATTGATCCCTTCACCACACCTCTCTCTCTCTCTCTACATGTTATTTGGTGATGATTTACCATCTTTATAAGTCAAAATGACTTTAACAGTAATCTCTTATAAAATAAATAAATAAATAAATAGTCTACTTGTGACTTTTTCTCAGAACACCCACAACTGAACGTGTAATGTTGCTCCGTTTGTCTGCACTCTCACGCACACACACAAACAAATTCAACATGTATTTAGTCTACCGCGCTGCGTTTTATGTCACATTTACATGTCAGACAGCAGTTTGACCACCCAGTGCTGTAATTAGAGCCTTTTGTGTAGGAGGGGGAAAACATGTAATTATTTTTTTATTTTTTTATTTTTTAATTCATTTATTTACATTTTTCGATTGTGTGAACCAGTGACACGACACAGGAGGCGTGGTGAGCACGACTGTGGATGCTCAAGATAGAAGGTGAATAAAATATCCAAATATAAAAAAAAATCTATACTTTAGATACTGGTTGGATTAGGTTCAACTACAGACTATTTAATCACAAAGCTAACCGTAGGGCCTGGGCGGTATAAATTGGAGTGGATTCAGCATTAACCAGCTTGTTTGAGTGTATTATATAGCTCATATAACACATAGCATCTGTGTGGGAGAGGTGTTAGGGGATGTCTTTGTACCACCGGCTCTATAAAGAGGTGGAGATGAAGAGATGGAGGTGGGTGGAACACACTGTGGTTGGTAAACAGGGCCAAAACAGGAAAGCGTGGGCCTACCTGACAATCACCCCACAGCCTGTATAATGTTTCCACGCTGTCGAAAATAAGGTTAGCTGTAGGTAAAAAAATACTGAGAAAGCAATTTGTCGCTTTTTTTTTTTTTTTTTTTTTTTTTGCATGTCCTGATGTAGAGAGACAGAAATTCATGTCTGGATTAATCCGTCTACTCAAACAGCTGATACAAATCTCTCCGTGTTAAGTTTTATTTCTGCTAGCTTCATTCACTCCACTGCACGGTCAGAGTCCCACACACAGCAGCGCCTTTATTTTCATAGTGCTGCAGTCAAATACTGTATGACTGTGGCCGGATCATTATGATGCATGTCACATTTTTCAAGTGTGTCAGCAGCCAATATGACCATTAAAAGAAGTTTTTTTTGCTCACTGTAATCATTTCTCATGTTCATACTGGCCATTGAAAGATCCCTTCTTAATGTACTGAGACTAAAGAAGTAATCTAGCACTGAATAAAAAGAATGATATCCACTCGATTTGCCTGATTTAGATGACTGATACTTAATTTCCGCTTCAGATAAACCTTTAAATATGTCTTTTTTTTTGCATCTTGTATGAAAGGAGGCATGTAGGCATATTATGAATCACTCTCTTAATGGCCAGTATGAATAACAGGGGATGATCAGCTCATTTAGACACCCGAATAATGTTTTGAGATAGAAAAAATGTGAACCTATCCTTTAATGAGGATAAGGTACACATGCTTTACAGCTTTCTCAGTCTATGTAGGCCAGTACAAGTTAAGTATTTGTGTTAGTGTCTACAGCATTGGTCTGATATACAACAACCTCAAACCAGGTTTCAGCACTTGATTTAGCCCAGTCTAGATTAATATCGGTTGCACAAAAAAAGATTAGTGCAACCCCAGACCTAAATGAGGCCTTAAACGAACCAAACAAACACATTCGGCTTCAGAGTAATGGTGTTATTGTACAGAATAAACTATAAAAATTAATAGGAGGATGCACACTAATACTGACACTCACATGATGAAATAAATACAAGAATTACTTTAAACACCAATTAATCTCCATCTTCCTCTAATTATAAATGATTGTTTTGTGTAAAGAAGCACTATGTTTCTTGTAGCTATGACGACTCCTTTAAAAATCAACCCTCAACCGAAGCACCTGAAACAACCCGAAGAACAAACCTGACCTACAAAACCATGAAGTAAAATTATTACGGCTGCTCACAGTGGTGGGTGAGCCGGTGTTAATCAGTTGCTAGGCTCACGCTTAAGTAAGCAGTGCTAAAATATGCACAGATTCATGGTCCGGTAAGATAAAAGTGTCCAAGAAATGTCATGTATTGTTCTCTTGCTAGCAGCTTCTGCTGGCATCGAGGCTGCAGGAGAGAGCAGCCGTGAGTCAGCCAGAGCCAGCCCCCTGCCTCATGCTGAAATCAGAGAAACCACAAGAATGTAACAGCTTCTGTTATTATCCCTCCCTGCTGCCTCGCTGCCTGATAGCCTGTCCCAGAAAATAGCAGCGACGCCGCCTGTTTCTCTCTCTCGCATACAATCTGCTGTTCTCTCTGTCGGCTCATTGACACACACACACACACACAGATTCTCTCAGGATACAGCTGTCCATTTTGCTCGCTTTCTTTCTGCATGCACAAATACTGTAGATAAGCTCTCACTCTCTCTTTCTCTCTAACACACACACACACAAAGACACACACAGGGCCTGACAGTGCAAAATCACATAGGCTGTAATTTGTTTTTCCTACTGAGAATTGCAGCAAACACAAGGCTGTGAAACGCGTAGAAACATCAAGACAAATGCCCGCAGGGAGATAAAGCTGATACAGTAACAGAACGAGCCAGAAGACACACAGTGAAATAGATCAATAGATTGAAGGATTGACATATTGATTGTCAGTCTATCCAATTTATTTTGGTTTCACAATCATCAGCTCTCTGCCAGCAACAGTGAACAAAACTTTAATTCCTGAAAAAAAAAAAGCTTAAAAATTTTACTCTTTAAAGAATCAAACAAGTTATATATTTAAATGTATTTTGCACAAATGCAACAAAATAATGAACCTACAGCACAGTAACACTGCAGTTATTTTGCAGATGCTTTTGTCCGTAGCAGCTTACAGTAAGTTTATTCAACCTCCCCGGGTGTTTTTTTGCAGAACGTTGCATGTGTACTGTTGACTTCAGAAGGCTGACTCTGCAGTTTCTCAGAAAACGTGTTTGTGATAACCGTCCTGCAGGCTGGTTTTCCCTTCACTGGGAACTGACTGATGTCTGCTGGTTTTATTCTCACAACAGAGGCTATTGTAGAAATAACAACACCAATTACTCACTGTGGCTTGATAAGGGTCAGCTGATATTTTATGCTAACAGTACAGCTGCACTGGCAAAGTCATGCGAATGCTTAAAGTATGTTGTGTGTTTTGTTTTTTTTTCTGGTTCCTTCAGCTGAATGTTTGAGCTGTGCAGAATGATGTATGATGCAGAGGCTGTTTTCACATTTATCTGCTGAAAGTGGAAAGTTTCTCTCTGCTCCCAGTTTCATCACAACTAGTTTGGAGCCAATTCTGGTCCAATATTCAACTTACTCAAAGTGCTATACGGAAACTTTGAACTTTCAGTGCACATACACACACAGAATAAACTCGTGAAATGTTGCATATTTACATATTTATAGATTCTGGGATTTTTTTTTGATGATGTAATTCTGTGGATTTTAATTAGATAATTAAACTTTTTTGTGGTAAAACCATATCAGACAACAATTACAGAGGTGGTCTTTAATTAAATGTAATTTTTGCTGATTATACAATATATTGAGCCACTTCCCTTAATTTAAACTTCCTGTTGTTTTTCCTGTATTGCCTACTATGCAAACAGGGATTCTGTAACATCTCTGGCTTCATCTATCTGTTTTTGGATGGCTCTTTTGCATTCAAATAATTGCTCTGTGTTACTATTCAAACATGCATTTGCTATATCATGATGTATATATATATATATATATATATATCAGCAGTTCTCTTTTCATTCTGATAATCAACTACTGAATAAATCTGCCCAATTGAAATATTTTAGTTCCACAAAACATGGTGTCAAAATGAAAGTCCTCCGGTTTGCTGGGAAAAGGATTATTCCTATCCTCAGGCAGTGAGTTACAGTTAAGAAAGGTTAGGGCAGGCCCAAATGTAAACAATAAAGCAGTGGGAGGTACTTGTGAATGTGTGTATGGAGCGATTAAGCTCACGTGGGTGGACACACCTTTCATAAAATCGTGCCCATGAGGTTTTGTAACCGGATATCTTTACACGTGTTTACGAGCCCTTTCCCTCCTGATGGACGAAATTATGTAGAGACAGAGAGAGAGAGAGAGAAATTACAATAAAACTGATCATGTTTTTAAACTGCTTTTATTTGAGTTGGATATAGAATTGCTTTGCACTTCCTCCACCTTCTCTCCAAGCCAAACAAGCAGCGGATAAAACCAGGTTTTACCATGTAAACTGTTGATGTTCCAGAAATAACCCTGTCGCACAAAAAAAACACACTCCAAGACTGCACAGGACGGCAGGAAACTACGGGGATGGGAAACATGTTAATCCATGTAAGACTCCTGCTAGTCTTTTAATAAATGATGGAATCAAAATGGGACTCACTCACTTCTCACTTCTACCGCTTGGTAGTAAAAATAGGTCAATTTCTGACTGGTGGAGGTGAAATGTTCGACGATGGAAACCAGTTCTATAACCCCTAATGTCACCACTTTTTTTTTTCGTCACATTTAATCCCAACCTGAGATCAACCACAACAACAACAACAACAACAACCAGTGTGTTCCTATGCACTTAAGTAACCTGGTTACACCCGGCTTTCTCCGGTATGCTTATCTAACTATAAAGGAATGAGTCTGTCTGTGTGTGTGTGTGTCTGTTCATCCGATCTTCTCCACATGCGTCAGGTGTATTGCCAGGAAACCAAGGAAGTGCCGTGTCGAGTGTAAAGTTGTTTGGATGAGTTGTTTGGTTACTGAGAAATATATAAAAATACCTCCTAAATAACTCTACTTCTTCAACAAGCGGAAATACGGACAGCGCCACTCTGCCGCTGCAACCCACGCTGTGGTCGGAGGGGGGATTACATCCACAGTGATAATAACTAACCATAGAGAATACACTGAAAAACAAAATAAGCTCTATTATTCCTGCGCTTCACACGGGATGTGAACAATACTTGGCATGTATGTTCACAACACAGTGCAGGATGTCGACTTCAGCTCAAATTTGTAACATCTTTCAACATAACCAGATTTATAATTGACTTTTAGTTGATTTTTACCCTTATACGTAAAAAAGACTGCAGGAAAGCAGCTGGATGAAAGGAGAGACCATTATTCTAACATAAAGTAGCCTGTAGAAGTGTAAAAAGTTGGTTAACATTTGACTATGTGTTAAATTCAGGCGGTTTGTCTGTCCTCCTGCAGCCTCCTCTAACACACATAAGTCAGAAAGCAGCGTCTTTGGGCCTGAGGGGGCGGTGGAGGCGATGGGTGGGGGGGGTCTGGTTACTGATCTGCTGCATGTCCACTTGTTCTCTGATTACCAGCATAGTTTGCTTTCTCAGAGTAACCACGTTACTGTAGTGGATGTAAACGCACTCAATTCTAATGAGGGGGACACAGAAGAATAAGGAGTGCAACCCATTTTTGGCTCTGACCCCAGTGTCCTTAAGCAACTGTGTCTTTTGACCTCCTTTGGTATTCAGCAGCTGTTTCAAAGGCAGACCTGAGGATCTGAAGTTGACACACACACATACACACACACGCTAAGCTCAGGTTGCACAAGCAGCAGGTTTTGAATGGGCACGTGGCAATATGACTACGATAATGCACATTTTAAAAAGGATTTGTGTATGTGTAAATGTATGTAGATGGTGCATGTGTTGCTGCATTCATGCATTCTTTTTTTTTTTGGGAGAGAAGAGTGATAGTGAGGGAAAGGACAAGCCGCGACTCGCGCTGGGGCAAAAATCTTAAGTAAAGAGTCAAGAGCCAGCTGTACTCGCATACCTGAGGTGTGTAAAGGTGGGGGAGGGTTGCAGCGGAGGGGGAGTCAGGTATACTCGTATCATTCGGTGGTTACTCCATAATAATATAATGGTATGTTTTCCTGGAGCAATGGTGGAGAGGGATGAGTGATTTCATTTAAGCCCCATTTTCACTCGAGACTCGAATTACCCCCTCTCACACAAAACAACTGTTAAGTACACTTAATGTTAGCTACATTTTCATTTATTTAACTAAAGTTTGTGCACATTTCCACTACAGTCTACACAACATAAATTGAACCATAGCATATAAGATTTATGCAACTGTAATTAAAATGAAAATGCGGTTAAAAAAAAACAGTAATTTAAAACTACTTCTTGGTCCATAAATGTCTGCAAAGGTCTGGAATAAACTGGGTAGAACGTCAGATTAAAGGATCTTAACGTGATGAAAAGAAAATCAAGTCAATTTTATTTATATAGCGCCAAATCACAACAAACGTTATCTGAAAGTACCTCATATAGAGCAGGTCCAGACCGTACTCTTTTATTTACAGAGACCCAACACTCCCACATGAGCTCAAACCCTTGTTGACAAGGGATTGAAAAGAATTCAGCAGCTAAACTGACAAACTGGGAAGAGGCAGAAGTACATTTATGAGCATTTTATTTATCAGAGACAATGATCGTTGATCAACAGAAAGCCAGAACAGTAAATTGTCCAGCGTTAGCCGAGAGGGCCCACGGCCAGATTTCAAAAAAGGCCTCCTGGGTCCATCTTAATTAACGCAGACATATGAAATTCAGTAAGATGAATGAATTAAATAAGGCAGTATTATTTTAAAAGAATTAATAATCCATTATAATTACAGAGATGATTCGTTTTCATTAGTGACTGAGAGTCCAGTTTGAAAGTGCCACACTGGTTATTGTTTTGAGGTTTTATTTTAGTAGAAGTATACTTAAACTAGTAGCATTTTTCCCTATTATATGTCAAAATGTTTTTGGTGAAAAAAAGGCATATTGTCCGTTTCTTAGTAATTTTTTTCTACCAATAAAGGCAAAAATCTACAGTTATATTTAAGTAGATACTTAAGATCTAAAGCAGTATAATCCTCACCATTGCTTCACTTAATTAATCTACCCATTAAGACGTCCATCCTTTCATCCATCTGAAGGCCATCCCTGCATCTATCCATCTCATACCCAGTGATAATTAATGATACTGTTAATCCTTTAAAGCCTTTATGTTACTATGTCCTAATCCAACCTCTTAGGGGCTCGCTAGGTCTAACTCACACCCCCCTCGAACTATAATCTAGCTATCTTTTACTGAGCATAATCTAGTCCTGCAAACTGAGTTAAAGCACACGAGTGACTCAGCCCAGGACTGAAACAGAATGAACTACAACCGATATCTAGAGCAACTATTTATGTCGCCAAGGCCTACAGGCTTGTGGGCCAGTGGAGTAAAGAGTCAATGTCCCTTAATAAATTAAAAGATTGAGTCAGAAATGCTTTTTTTACAGATATAGATCATATAAGAATAATGGACCAAGTGGTCCATTGATACTTCATACTGGGAGGTAAGCACTGCCCCAGTCTTAATTTATTAATGTTATTGAGGCTTCATGACATTTCAATCCTATGTCTGTACATACAAATGCAAAAATAATTTCGTCCATAAACAGTTATGTCAGTTAATGTCTCTGTCAGACAATGGCTATGATTGTAGGGCAAAATGTAATTTATGGCTATGTATTCATTGCCAACGGTGAATTAGCAGCAAGATGTCTCTGAAAGAGACTGTTGACAATGGGCTGTAATATTGCTATCTTTATCACACTGCTCCCAGTGGGAAACAAAGGAGACTGTCTTTATCGCCCCATAATCTAGTCCGCCCTGATGTGCTGATACAGTACGTTTGCTACAATGACCTAATCCCAAACTTTACGGCCAGAGAGATCTCAAAGACACATTTAGAGTACGTGTGTGTGTGTTTTACCCAAAATTGACGTTAGCGCAACGAAATTTGATGGCACACTTTGAGATACCGGCAGGATTAAAACTGAGGGTGTCAACAATATTTACAGACATGAATCAGACGTTTGCGTGTGTGCGTCACGCAGGGTCACATTTCTCTCACGGGTTGACTGAATATAGAAACCTGAATGTAACGGTCAGATTCAAAGCATTTAGTGTGCGTGTGTGTGTGTGTGTGTGTGTGTGTGTGTGTGTGTAGAAGTAGGGGTTCTGTCTCTCCTTTTTCTGGCTGTATCACACACTGTTTCAGCTAATCAAACCATCATGACTCCCCACTAACTGAGAACACCATTAACATATTATGCAGTTTGCCCTGATTCACAGAAATGACTACTCACAAGACCACTTAGAACATTTTTATCTGAGCATAAAGAATCGCTATAATCCAACTGAACTATGAATAAATATTACTAAATAAAATATGTTTTTTTTTTCCCCCTGCATTTACACCCAATTCACAAGTCCACTGTTATTTTTGTCCCAATGTTCACAGGCAGAAAATATTATAATTATTTTTGGTCTGGGCTCAAAACTTAAAAAAACTGCAAGTCTGGCGGATGCATCTACATGATATTATTATTATTTTGCTACTTAATGTGTCACAATTAATATGGCAATATTTGTTTTACATTTTTGGAAGTCTCCGACTGTCAAGGCATCTTTGTTCTGGCGTTCTGTCACTGAATAAACACAGCTGTGTTTGGGCCTTGTGAGACGATTTTTGCTAAAGAGTTGAGCCATGTCCACCCCAGCAACAGACCACTAACTAGCTCACTTTTTGGCTGGTTGTTTATGGAAATGGCTGGCTGGTTCACTTAAGGACTGACTGAGAGTGCTACCAGTCTGTGACATGTGAGGTCAAACTGTAAATGCGTGACGATTATTTTATCTCCCACTTCAGATTAACATGTTGCCGGTAATTATCCTTCGTGTAATTACTGATGCAAGATGCACCAACAGTCTATGAATAAGCTGGCACAGAACCACAAGTAACTTGGCAACACTCTTGTTGATGTGCAGCCACTGTAAAATAAAATGGCCAAACACTGTCTATCAATAGCTCTGCTCGCAGCGCTTCTCGACTGCAAACAGGGCTGTGAGCTTTGCAAAGGGTTACAATGCAATGAGCAGGCAGCTGGTCCTCTTGCTTAAACATGAACAGGCTGCTCTTTGACAGGCCTGTCACCAACAGTCAGCACAGGTCACAGGGAGGCCGGTCTCACTCAAATAAATAAGAGGATTTTATGAGGGGATCTTATAAATAAATACTAATACCACTCAATTTGAAACAAGCACAAGTGGGAGTCTTAATAACCAAGTCACTCATTTGGGTATGAGGTTAAAATACAGTTCACTAATACTAACAGCACTAAAAGTGAATCCAAGGCTATGAATGTAAGATATGCAATCGCTAGCATCAGTGAAGTCTGATAATATATCTTCCCTGCAGCAGCCAGCCTAACCAACACTGTGAGTTAACACCAGTACTAAGCTGTCAGCACCATACTGAGTGGCAGGGTGTGTCTTTCCATCGTTGAGACTAACCAGACATGAAGGTGTTAGACAGAGATAGAGAGAAAGAAAATGTCAAAAACTCCGACAGCGAGAGAAATGACGTTGATGTTGGTCAGAAAGCAGGAAAGCTCCGAGTCTATACTGACGACACCCTCCTGCACTGACACAATTACAGATAAACAACTATAGCATAGTTGTAGTGTAGTCTCTGCAACAGACTGAAAAATTACCGACTTTAATGTATGAGGCAGAGGATCTTTTGACATATAATGTTCTCCTCGCCAGCGCCACAGTGTGTACATACCTCAGCCTTTCAAACGGGGCAAGAACAATGGTTGACCTTTGACTACTTTGCTATGTGGGCTGGTTCATGATGTTTAACCAGGAGAATGTCATCTTTTTACATTTTCACCAACTAAACCTGTGGAAACATATCTGAAAAAAATAGCATAATGATAAATTGCAACTGAAGTCTCTAAGGACGTCAAAGTGAATTTACTGCCCCCCTCCCCTCCACCGGCTTACCACATTAAAATAAATGAAATAGCCTAATGCTTGCAACCGTCCACCAAAGCAATGAAGTTGTAGTGCTGGCAGTAAAACTGAATTATTTAACAATGTCCCTCATTTATAAGCTTCTTCAGCTCCAATTGAAACAAAAGAATATCATCAAGTGTCGGATAAAGAAAAAATGTATTACTGGGTATAATATTGGAAAGGTAAGAATGATGTATATATATATATATAAAAGTAATATAAGTCCTTAAATAGACATATAGGAGCATATATTCCACATAAGGCACATTATGTGAGCCTTTAATCTCAAAATCATTGCGTTTTGGCTGTTAATACCCAACACAATATAATTATGTACTAGAGTTAGAACAGTTGGAAATAAATGCAAGGCAATAAATTCAATTTGCCTTAGTTAAATTGGGATCTTATAATAATATCTACTAAGTCCTAACTTGCTCCCATGGGATCCCCCTGCACTGTACACACACACACACACACACTTGTGTTGTGTACCATTGGGATGGCAGGTTCAGGTGTGCTGCTCAAGTCAAGCAGGGTCATTGCCACAAGCAATTTAATCTTCACCAGCTGGGTCCATCCCCTCTTTAGACTCGGTACTTCTGGAGGTTTATCCAGGATTCTCCTCAGCGAGTCATTTCTGAACTTAAAATATGCATCGTCAGAAACAAGGGTCTATTTTTGCGATCCACGATGGTGCCTTTAAAGAAACCTGAATTCCTGATGTTCGTATATTAAATGCCGCTTACATCAAAATCCACAGGTGCAGGATTTTATTTGGGTTTACAGTTTGGTTTTGTTCAGTCGAGACCATTCGGGTAGGAGTCATGTATTTAAGCATTTTAAAAGAGCAAATAACAACCAGCAAATATGTTGATACTAGACACTACCAGTAGGTGTGTAGAAGCAAAAAAAAATAGGTGGAGCAGATTAATATAAATATATAAAATGTGATTAAAATGATGAAATTACTTGTAACCTAGTTAAAATCTTTAATCTAAGAGCGTATCTCTATGTAAATAACTGCACAACATGTCATCAAGACTGGTGTCAGTGAGCTACATATCCTTCACATGAGTAACAATCTCAAAACAAGTACTTTACATACTAGTCTCATGCAAAATAATCCTTCCTAACACCACTTTAATATATAATATAGTGGCAATCAACAGCCTAGAACGTGGCAGTCCTAATTCCCAAGATAAGTTGTTCAGCTTCAGCGACCATCCGCCTGAGACAGGGATTTCCAACTGTATTCAGGTCAAGACCAACCAACTAAAAGACATATTTTTTATACTCTGTCTGTAATTAGTGTTTTCTTCAGAAATGAATACTAGGGATGCACGATAATATCAGCACATTATCGGCATCACCCGATAAAGGCTTTAAATAAAATATCAGCATCGAAATGAACATTTCAGCTGATATGACATAAGATGAACCTTTAATTACGTCTAAATGCTTGATGTTTGACTAAATGCTCAACGCCATGTCCACGGCATGAGGGTGCATGAGGGTACATGAGGGTGCGTGAGGGTGCATGTGCAGCGCTGTGTCATCACGTCTCAACAATATGTCTGCGGTGTGGACTTTTTGTCTGAAAAGTGTCTGAAATGGATAGCAAAGTTGCTTTTTGCAATGACTGCACAGCGTCTGCCATGCGAGGACAAGCCACATCGCATTCCTTCAA
Source organism: Pampus argenteus (assembly GCA_036937835.1). Lineage (NCBI taxonomy): Eukaryota > Metazoa > Chordata > Actinopteri > Scombriformes > Stromateidae > Pampus > Pampus argenteus. The sequence continues at coordinate 5,283,160 of CM072872.1, read as the reverse complement.
CACTACAGATTTTATTTTAACTTTTCAGATTACATTTATTTACTTTTCAACATGTGAAACAGATCGCCCTGGTTGTGGCTGTTGTTAGGACTGTCTCAGGGAGTGCATCATCCAAGCCTGTTTAAGTAGGGTGATGTTAGTTTTGTTTGAAAGAAAACGTTACATAAAAATAAATCTGACATGTTTTACATAACCTGAGATGAATCAGTTTTCTTATTCTGCTCAGTTACTGTGTATATTGAGAAAAGTATTATATTTTATGTCTGCATCAGTCTTGATGTTCTCTGCAATTAGATGGAAAAGAATATGTGCATATATCGATATCAGCAATTGGCCAAAATGAGTTTGAAAAATATCTGCAATATTGTGCCAATGTTGTGTTCTCTATATTACAAAACATTAGTTTTGGAGCTGCAGATTTTAGGAAATGGATAAAAAATATTAAACGATCCCAACTACTAAGATTAATTCACAATCCACTTCCTTTGCTGCCTCCAATAAACTGAAATCCCACACAGCAGGACTCTTCTGTCCTTCTGTGGTAAAGAAAGATAAGAGGAAAAAAGGACACGAAAGAGACAAAGATGGGGGCCAAGACAAACAAGGGTAGATCAGGGTCCATATGATCCCAGCAGCAGCAGCAGCAGAGGAACCGACTGCGACCCAAAAGATGTGGCACTGATGCTGGAGGATTACGTCACCGAAAAGAAAAGGAGGACGACTCCCCACAGCTCCTCCTCACATCCATGACTTATCAGCACACACTGATCAGCTTTTTTTCTGACAGCAGACATGAGCTCTTTCATATCAATTTATTTAAAAAAAAAACAAAAACGAATAATTATTGCTTTAAGACTTTAAAAAGCAGGGAGGCTGTAATCAGTGTATCTACAGTATGCAGGCCCTCTAGTGTGACATTTCTAGGATGTGACACGTACATGAGGGTAGTTGTATTATGTCGCAATGAATGAAAACCCCCCACATCAGTTACGGTTTTAAGCGTCTGTAGCTGTTATCTGCTTTATCTATGCACCGCTAAGAGCTAGCTGTGTGGTTAAAGGGGACTACATCAGCCCCATAAAAACCAACACTTTGGGTTGTATAACACGGCGAAGAAATAATCAATAACCCCTTCGTTAATGGCTATTACTTACGATAAAGGAATGTCTGAATCTTTGAAGGCATTTAACTGCCGCCGCGCCAACTGTCATTAAAGGTCTCATTGTACACTGTGTAATGAATGAGCTCTTATTAAACGGCTTATTTAACTAAATATATCGACTCTAAAAAAAAGGCTGAACAAAGTTTCATAAATTCAATAAAGCTTTCACTTCATGGCAATACTGCGTACATTATGGGATTATGTTAGCTCCTGTTTCGCAGCTACGTAAAAGTAAACTGCCGAGCTATTGAATGGGCTACGAAATTGTTAGCGTTAGCAAACAAGCAGGCTTGCACAGCCACCGGCGATAAAGGTTAAAGACTAAAAATGGATATTATGGGTTCATAATTCTTTTATTTTTGAAATCCCATTTAAACAGAGGGAAGTGTAGTAATAAAACAGGCCATTTTGAGCAGCGTTATACTAATGTTTTTTTCGTATTTTTTAGCCATTTCGGCCGTACAGGGAGCAACTTGGATAAAAGTGACAGCACTATGCTAACGTTAGCTAGCTAACGTCAGCTGTCTGTAAAAAAAAAATAAAAATAAATAACTGGTGGCTTGTGAATGAGTGTGTTTCTTACCGTCATAAACTGCTCCAGGGGCGTCCAGTTTTTAAGGAATATAGTTAATGTTTGCCTTGTGAGGAAATGGTACGTGTAGGGGCGATATAGCCCGAACATTCAAGATCAGTTCACCCGTTGCCGATGAAACCCGAGCATCATCACTATCACAGTCTTCATCAGTACTCGGAGTCCGCCGCTGCTTCACACACATCCATCCAGCAGAGCGGGGCCTCCTCCGGGCTCAACCATGCGACTGCCTCGGCGACGACGGATAATCCACAAGACAGGAGCCCCCGCAGTAACCATTGGCTAGACGCGGTCAGCAGTCATTTCAAGTCGAGAGAATAAGGAAATATAATCCAACGTATGCGTCAAAATAAAGAAAATATAATCGCCGAAAAGGTTAGAAGTGAATAGTTTTGAACATTAAGTCATATAGAAGGCAAAATGTTGCGTTTATGACTTTCCCAACATGAGCCTGTTCGCTGCTGTCGGTGCTCCGTGATCTTGCTGCAGCTGCCTCTGCTCGCTGTCTGCCTTGCAGCAGAGCGGCGTTCAGCATGGTGACGTCATGACGCAAAACGAGCGCGCAGGGGCGGGGCCAGAGAGAGAGCGGGAGGCGCGCGCTGTTTGATTATGAGCGCACGCAGAGCTGCTCCAAACTCTCTCTCTCTCTCTCTCTCTCTCTCTCTCTCTCTCTCTCTCTCTCTCTCTATATATATATATATATATATAAATATATATATATAAATATATATATATATATTATTACTATAATTATTTCAGGTTTTCACAAATATGAAAAGTAACATTACCATTCGCTGTGTTACTTTCTATTGTACACATTGACCATCTGACCGTATTGCATATATTCTAATATATATATATATATATACTACTTAGGTTATATACTACTTTCAAAATTAATATCAGTGTGAATTTCAAAATGAATGTAATTATGAATATTACTTTTTCTTGTTCTCTTTCATTTTGAGTCCGAGCTTGTCCATTCAGCCCGAAAGAATCTGCAGCCTTTTCATTCATATTTACTGTAAAGGGAGGATTGTAAGCAACTGTGTTAATGTGGGCTGTACTGACCTCAAGTGGCACAAAAAAGAAAGAGCCTACAACGCACCAACAAACAATGAACCATTGTACAATTGGCTCTGAATGGCTACAATGAAGTAAGCAGATGAAGCGGAGTGCTGAAAACGAGACAATGAGCCCAGTGTTGTTGATGTGCATATCCAAAAGCAACTCTGCAGTTGAGGAAATGATGAAGTAGACTGAAAAATACAGTCAAAGCCTTTTTTTCTTTTTTTTTCTTTATTTTTGACAAGTTATGCATGTGCAAGTTTTTTTTTTCATCCTTACATTTGGAAAGCACCTGATTTTATCCCTTTTAACAAAGTTAAACCTGATGATAAGCAGGACAAAAATACGTAGTTCATGTGTTTGCACTTCTTAATACAACGACTGCAGTGTCAAAACCCATAAATGACAAAATAACCAAGGAGCTGGATCAAAGTCAGACATGATTCTCAATCTAATCTGTTCCTGTATGTTTTTCTTTTATCACAACAAGCACCTTCTCACTTCAATTTCATCCACCCAGTGAAGAAAAAACATCTCTGGATTCTGCTTGTGTAGCTCCTTCTGTGGCTCAGTCTACTTAAAGACAACAGTGTAAAAAGTGTCAGTGCATTTCTATCTGCAACACTATTAATTGCATGCTTATATATTTAGTTCAGTCCTCAGGGTACAAGAGTGGAAATGTAATTAAAACACCACATCTGAACCTTGTTAATATGCAGGCCAGATGACCTCAGGGAACCTGAGAGCTACGTTATGAGTTCTGAGTCCCAACAATATAAATATTAAGATCATTATCATTTAACAAATGTGTAAATGTGTATGGACAAATAGACTATAGAAGAAAAGAGCACAAGGGAAGGGAGAACGATGGAGCTTGTATCGGGATGTGTGTGAAGATCGTCACTGGTGTTAAACGGTCATTATCCTGTATTGTGGCGTTTCATTTTAGATTTCAGAAAGTTGGTCTCAAACAGGAGTCCAGAGAAAAATTAAATAATTTTCACTATTTAATTCATTATAGCAGTGAATAGAAAGAGTCATAACAGTGACTTTTCTGATTAACTCTTAACTATTAAATTCTGGTCTTAATCATATCTAACAAAATCTTTTCAGATGGAGGTCACTGACATCAAATGTGTATCGATTTAGGGGTCCTTGACATAAAAAAAAATGCCGAGAAACCTCTGAACTAGAAGGTTTCACCATTCACCAATTTTAAAAAATTAAACAGCACATTTTAAAAAGCAGAAAAAAAGTTCAGGATAGACAACACAACACACTGTCAAAGGTCTTCATAAGGACCATTTCTTTTGTAAGAATAAACGTTCACAGTAAAGTCGGTAACTAGAATACTTTTATTTAATTTTTTTTGGAATGGAGGCAAAAATCTCACAGATACCTAAAACCTAAAAAATTGTCTGCATGGCCAGAAACTAAAGAGATGTGTTTTTTGTAATTTGGGTGAAACCTCTTAAATTTAGTAATCAGCAATGTTGCATACCACCAACAGACCCACATTGTAGTAACTAGTACCAAAACAAATGACATACACTGTTCACTGATGCCTATTCAACAACATTTACATGCCTTAAGCAAGCTTTAAAAATGTTTATTTGTACATTGTGTCCAGAATCGACCCCATAAATCTTTGGTGAATAAATATGTGATCAGTCACACTGGCTGCAAAAAAAGAATTCTCTTGTAATTTGAGTATTTCTGCACTTCACGGTCAATCAAACTGAACAAAAAGTAGCATTCAGCACACATGGGATTACATATTTCTATGAAAATATGTTAATACTTTTGGCTCGGTTTTATTCTGCTTACAAAAAAAAAAAGCTCATGAACCCTCTCACTCCATCATTTTTTTCCAACAGTCTTCAGAGATTGTTGAAAAAAACTTACAGATCATTACAGTTGTTCAGGTGAATCCCAGAGACACTCAACTCATCTCTAAAAACAGCCCTACACCCATTTATATTCAAACCGTATCCTCTTTCAGCATAGTGGCGATCCACTCCCTCCTGGATGTGTACGGTGTGTGTTTCAGCTGAAGGAGATTAGCGGGAAACAGGTTCCCACTTGGAGCATACATCTCCTCTCCCTTCTTCCCCATGAGGGAGCGCATTGTCTTGTTTCTCGACAGAATCTTATCGTAAAACTCTATCCCTCCTTTTGCATAGTCGCGGGAAAGACCAGCCGCACGCCGGTCCGAGTTATAATCAATCCACTGGCTGACAGAATCTGAAACGAGGAAGTAGGACACAGCACCAAGCCCCAGCGCCAGAACGTTCACAGCCCCGCGGAACAACGCAGGCCCGGCGTGGAGCCCAAACACCTGTTTCAGCAACAAGCTGTACACCCAAACCCCACCCAGGCAGAATGGGGCAACAGCACCACTCATAACTGGTCCTCCAGACTGCAAGCGGGCAATCTCTCGCGCTATGGCAAATTTCTGTGCTTCAGGGGAAAACACGAGTGCCTCCTTCAGTGCAGTGCCAGTATCGCTGTCCCACTCCACTACTTTGCCGGTGATCAAAATGGTGCGGTTTGTGATTCCACTCAGGTCATCGACAGTGCTGTTAAAATTAGCCGGGAGGCCAATCTGGGCTCCGGCAGGAAGCCACGGGACACCAGCACCGACCGGGTGAAACCCATAGGAGGCAAAGGCAGAGAAATTCTTGGATGAGCTGACATTATAGTCCTTCAGCACCTGCAAATGACACAACAAAGTAAACATTTTTTTAATTTTACGTCACTTGTTTTTTATTAAATTAGTGTAAAATATTTCATACATGCATAAAATGCCAATGCCAGTTTTTTTAATGGTTCTGTGGTTGTTAATGAAATAAATTTCTGGGTTGAATGTTTTTTTTTTTGGGTCTTTTATCTCATCTTCTCCGCACCTTCTGCAAAGAATATTCTAATTTAATTCACAAAAAAATATATTAAATGTACACTTGAGCAGAGAGTTAAAAAGGAAGAAGTAAAACACTTAAATTAAACTACTGCACACACGCTACCTGCTGGAAAACATCCTGTAGCTTTTCAGACAGAGTGACGAGCTCTCCTTTGTGCCAGGCCTGATAGAGCTGACGGTAGGACATGTCTGGGAAAACATGGTAAAACATGTTGGCTGCAAAGACCCCGCCACAGCTTGCAATCAGCACTGGAGTCCGGTACTTCTGAAGAAACACTGAAAACTTGAGAAAGCGGGACGCCATGTTTTGTTTTGACTGATTTGTGGGTCCGTTAGGTGTTGCAGACTTCAGTAGGTGGCATCTGTGAAGAAAACAGATAAAACATTGAGGAGTAAACCAACAGTCCTGCATGTTCAAGGTGAGTGAACTCATAATAGAAACATGTCAGGGGTCAGTTATGGAAAAATGTTGGAAAAATAACCTCCTTTTCAAAGAGGTTAAAGTTAAAATGTCTCACCAGACCAATTAATGGAACAGCAGTCATACACAACATGTAGTTACATTATATTAGTGTCAGAAATGCTGCTTTATTTAAGTTTTACTAATACTACCTTATTGACTTTAGCCTAGCAGTGTAGCTGTGTTCACTTCCAGGCATTTTAACGTCGCTTAAACACTTGAAAACGACACTAACATAACATAAGAGTAACTTTAACTAGCTCTAATGTTCATGTTCATGGCTGTAACAACGAACTTATTGTACTTAATGTATTAACTAGCTACACCGTCCAACCTGTGCAACCGCTTCATGTCACTGAATACAAACACAATAACAATGATGATAATAATAATAATAATAATAATAATAATAAACAACAGCTGAATGTACTTTTCTGAGTAGCCAAGAAATATCTTTAAATACTCACATGTTCTCCACATTATTACAAGGGCAGCTGCACAAAACAGTTCCTGACCGTAAAGCGATTTAGATGTCGCCGTCGTGGTGTTGCATGACAGTTTTACGACAGTAGGTTTTACAGTCTTTCCATAGGGTGAGATTCACATTAATGTGGCTAAAAAGTGTGTGTGTGTGTGTGTGTGTGTGTGTGTGTGTGTGTGTGTATGTGTGTGTGTGTATATATATATATATATACACACACATATATATTTTGTTGTTGTTTTTTTTTATACTTTATTGCTATTGGCCACTTTTGAGCCCCTGCTCAGGAGTTCACTTCACTGCTGTGTTGTCTCTCTCAGTCAATTTGAGCTGAACTAGTGAAATAAAATATAACAGGTGAGAAATATGTAAATATGCAAAAGGCCTACAAAACATGCTTAATAAAATATAACGTTCATATTTCTAGTACTAAAGTTATATAATATTATAAATAATTTGCCATAACTGACCACTGGCTGAGTTTTTGTGTGTATTGTGCACATTCTCCCTGTGCACGTGTGGGTCACTATGAGAGCGTGACTTGGTCAGCTGGTCAGTGAATATCAGTGAATGCTAGTGAATGAGTGAGTGAATCACTAATAGTAATAAGTAACTGAAAAGTGTGGCTAAGAGACAAAAATGTCCATTAGTTTCTTTAGTAGAGTCAATACACCAGAGTTGACTGATGACTCTCCACTGTTGTAGAGAGCACATTTTTTAGATCTTGTAGCACCACCTACAGGTGAAACTGTATCAAATGCTAATACTTTAGCACTTGTAGTTGTTTAGATTCCAACTTTCAAACTGAGATGGATCATTTCTCCAATAGATTATAAAAAAAACAAGTATATATATATTTCTTAAATACTATAAAATCACTAGAATGTGGTAGAAAAAAAATAAAACTGTGGCCAAGACAAAACTCTGGATTATCACTCTGTGGAAAAAATGAAAGAAAACTGTTAGAATTCATAGTCAGGCACATATTTTATATAATAAATTATATATAATTTGCAGAGAAAGAAAAAAACAACATGTAATTTAAAGTCACTGTAGGGATAAAAGAGGACTTGTATGTAATCTATTGTATGTACTGTATATCATATGTGCAGAATAACCATAATAAGAAAATGAAAAGAAAAAAAGAAAAAAAAAACCTGGCAGATCTCAACAGAATAAAAATAAAACAAACCCTCCTTACGTACTTCTGTTTTCCGGAGCTGCCTCTGTCATCCGTTGGTGTGATGAATAGATGGAAATGGTTTATTATGGCCCTCTTGGTATTTTACATTCTTTCAAGGGACGCTGGCCTCTGCAATTATTGTGTGTTGTTGCACATGCATATGTTGTATGCTTCATATTTCTTTTGTATGATGGCGGCTGATCTGTGATGGCGTGTCTTTATTGGAGGAGATTTGAGATGTTTATATGCCTACAAGCTGTTGTTAAATTGTCACGGTACAGCTGAGGTTTGTGCTTTTGCACAGGATGCAAATAAAAGCTGGAACCGTTTCACCAAATCTGCAACATTTGACTTGCAACGTGAGATCATGAATTTTAAGATGCTTGACTAATCAAAAGAAACACCATACTTTCAACCGTGCATGAGTATACGAGACTGTAGGAAATGTATCTTCAGTTTGAGGGGGGAGAATAATTTGTCATCTGCTTATAAGCAGTAGTCACAAATCTCTTTTGTAAAAAACAGGACCCAGGTACACAGTAGCTGATTTGTGCCATGGTGTCATAGAGGAGGAAGTGAAAGTTATGCATGTTGCTGAGGACAGCAGTAAGAAATATTTCAGTATGTCAGAGTATCTTGCTGCATGATGAGGCATAAATATAATTCATGAACTTGCGGAAAATCTTCAAAGAATGTTTCATTGTTCGCTCAGAATGAGGCACGAATATACGTCCACAGATTTTTGTATTCTGATACCAAATAAGTATATTGCCAGAGTCGGAGGTGCGTGGTGTATTAGGGTGGAGAAGCCTAACACCCTTTTAAAGTGAACATACTTGAGTATTATCCCAGCAGCACATTAAGTACTTCTGTTCATTCTTAATTCAAAGCAAATCCAGTAGATCAAAATGCCAAAGCAGGTCAGAGTGAGTGAACACTAATCTGAAAGCTTACCTCAAATGTTTTATTATTTAACTTATTATTTTTATTCCCAGTACCTTTATATAATACACTCTGACTGCAGCAGTTATCAAACACATCTTTAAAGGACCTGAACTGTTTTTAACAGTTATACCCATATATGAAAATATATGAAAACGGATACACTTCATTTAACACTGCACTTTATTTTATAATTTTTAACTTTCATTCTTTTCATTTCCTCATCTCATTGTGTGTGTGTATGCATGTGTGTGTGTGTGTGTGCGTGTATTGTGATCAAGTCAGACAGTCTGATCCTAGTGGAAAAAAACAGCTCCCATGGTGTCTCCATGGAAACAGACAAGAGACGATGGAAATGTGTGTGTGTGTGTGTGTGTGAGTGTGTGAAACAAACCCCAATTGTATTTGATCCTATTCCTAAAAGCTCAAATAAATAAGTACACAAAAAGCACATTATAGGGAACATCTGCATTGTGTATTATCATGATTAACTTCATACAAAGCTGTGTCAGTCCTGTGATAAACTGAAAGCATCTCCATGGTGTTTCTCTCTGCCTTCTGCACAATTCATGCTGGAAGAAGCCACAATCCCTGTGGCCGTGCAAAGAATTAAGCGAGTACCAAAGTGCATGAACAGTTTTATTGGTATCAGTGACCTCATGCACTTGCACTCTTTGGTCCTTGGCATTTTAAACATGCCCAAAGGGACTACATTGAACTCAGGTTGGAGACAGCAGCAAGACTAGCACCTTTCACTTTATGTAATAAACCCAAACTAAATTCAAACTAATGTTTCCTTGTGCAATCTAATATGTGTATATGTGTGTGTGTTTAGGCAAGTGGCCAAGGAGGTTTTGCAGCTTCTTACATGTAGAGGTCAAAGAGGCTAATTTGCTGGACACTGATGTGCCTGTGTGTATTTTTACACATGAATGCATGTGCGCATATTGTATATGCATTCAGTGTGTCAGTGCATCAATAGATGTCACAGGTGCTTAATGATCCATGACACTGAATGTCAATTATATGCTTTTCAAGCTGGACATGATGAACGTTGTAGCCTCTGGATGTACTTTAAATTAAATAGCTAGTGATTTTATATATTTCACATAACATTTGGTTTAGTATAATGTGTCAATGGTATTGGCTGTCCTGTGACTGTACAATAGATGCAGGGCTGCCATCAGAAAGACTCAAGCTGCCCTGTGTCTCACCCTGGCCTCTAAATGCCAACAGCATCCGGAGGAAAACACGGACTATGCATGAGACACAAAGCAATCAATCCTTAAATTAAGATCCCATCAACTTGCCATCCAATCTAGTGGAGTGTCCTCTCAATGAATGAATAAATCAGTCACCCACTCAATCAATTCACCACCTTTTGATTGCTTCCTGCAAGTCTCCCAAAGCCTAAATCAATAGATCCTTACGTCAAACAGAGCAATCTTCTAACTCCCCGATGAACATACTGGAAAAAACATGTGTCATTGCTGACCCGCATGTCTACTTTTGATTTACTTTTGTCTTCCATGTATGAGGGAAAATATAAAGTCAAAGTCTGATAATAAAAATAAAAGACAAATATACCGGACTGATCAATTTGTATTTCCATTTGTCGAAAAGAAGATGAAATTAGATGCGTTCTATGCCTTCTATGATTTGTACATTTAAAAATATTGTGCACCAGAATGTACTGTTAAATAAAAATTAGTTTTGAGAAAATCTATATGCTTTGAATGGAGCCAGCAGCAGCTTCTTTTTACCTGCCAGTGAGGAGATTCAGTGAGAAGCATGCACAGGCTCACTCTTACAGATCCTTACCCTGGCATCCTGACCAACCAGTAATAACAAGAACATGATCCTCACCAGTTTCCCACCAATGAAAACTGACATTTGTGTTCACTGGAGCACTCAGCCAAGCCAGAAGATCCGGTGCTGGGAATTGACCTGACCTGTCTGCAGTGGTCAACCGGCTCTAACTGCTGATTTTGTCAGGGGTACGATTGAAATCCTTTCCCAGGAAATACTGGCCAAACATGCAAAGAAAAAGAGAAAGAGAAACCATGTCAGTGAGTCGCTGCAATGTGAGTTATAAAATGTCTGGATTATCTGGAGAGTTAAAGCTCATATTAAGCTTCCTCTTTCTCACGTCTTTATTTACATATTTTCCTCTCACACATTTCTGATTGTTTTTTGGTACTAAGAAAATTACATCATAAACAGTTTTGCCAGTAATGTTGAAAATATGTGTGCTTTGTTTTTGTTAACATATTGTATACCTGCATTTTCGTGTATATGTGTGTGTGGCATTATCACCTACACTATGTGTTTACAAGTAGAGTTTTTCTTCTTTTCTCTTTCATTAATCATCTCACGACCCCTCAGATTTATCTGGTGACCCTTTGGAGGGGCCCGACCCCTAGGTTGGGAACCAAGTGAATAGCTAACTGTATATAAAGTAGTTGAAACTAGCTCCACCTGCAGCAGCTCCAACAGTAACATGCTGCTGTGTACTTTTAAGTAGGACAGATAAATAAATTGGATTAAGTAGGATCCTCAACCTATAGCATCTGCCTTCATTTCTTCTCAATATCACTCTCTCTCTCCACCTCTTTACCCTTTTGCTCACACATACATACATACATACACATACGCACACACACTTTACTCTTAATTGATCAGATCTGTCTCTTTGACCTCTAGCTAAAACAAATGGAGCATTGGCATATCCTTTTTTCTTGACTATGTTCAGTGAAAACGCATGAGCACAGACTCGTTGCTAAATATGTTTTGTTAAATGTATGTGTTTTGCTTTGATCTTTCATAAAAAGTGAAAGTTGTGTGTTAACACGTTGAATATCTGAAAACCAAATGTGCCTGCATGTTATTTTACATCTGAAATGTCAGAAAACCTATAAAAGTGAAATGCATTCCTCAAAAAAAACAAAAAACAAACAAAAATAGAAACTTCTGTATCTCATGATTATCACATATTTAATAGAAAAGGAAAAAAAAAGTCATCTCATAGTTATGAAGTTATGAGAGACAGTATATATGAGATGATTAAATGAAAAGATCTCCAATTTCTTTCTTATTTTGGATGAACCAATGTGTCTCTGTGAAAAAAATGCATGTCCAAAACTTATTTTAATTTTACATGTGAACTGGTTTTCCATGCGTGATAAATATGTGTACTACAAGTAAAATTCACAATACATAGAGCTTTTTTTTTTTAACAGACATTTTGACATGTCACTGTAGGAAAAGCACAGATGTAAATAGTAAAATAAATGATGGCTGAATTTCACTCAGCTGTTTGGTTTCAGGGTTCTGGTTTTGCTGCCTCACTCTCATCATCGCTTATTGGGACACCTGAACAGGACGGAGCATCATTAAAGGAAAGGTTCAGAAATTTTCAAGTCTGTCTTCAAACAATATTTAAAAGATATAGTGTAAGTAAGATTAGTGCCTCTCCCACTGTAGCTCTACAATGAAACACTATCTGAGGAAACACAGAGTGTATTTTATGCTATAAATGTGGCAGAAATCCACTCAATACAACTTAGCTAAAGCCTCATATAAGCTTCAGATAGTCTAGTCTACTCACATGCTTTATTTAAGTCATCCATCTCTATATTTAATTTTACAGCATGCTGTCGGTGAATTAATATGGTTGCTTTGTGGAGAATCACTAAAGAATCACCTGGAGAGGAAAAAAAAGAGAAAAAGCTACAATGTTGAATGAGAATAGTGAATAAATAGTGAATAGAGCCCAGTGCTGAACAACCTCACTTCTCTTCATATCCTTCATAACCTTCACCTGTTGCTGGGTTACTTTGAGGATGTATGATTTACAGGTATCTGGGTCATATGTCTTTGTACTGATACTCAATTATTTGATTAAGGTGTGTTCATGCAAACAGGAGAGAAAACAAATGAAAGGTTGTTTTTTAAAAAAAATCAGTATTTTGTATAGATTATTGCTGATATAAATATATAATGTAGGCATAAATGATTGCCAATGATTTAACTTAAAACAATCAAACATATGCTACAAAATAAAAAATAAAATAAAATAAACCATTCCCCACGAAATGATAATTTTGATAAGACTATCCCTTTAAAGAACTCCTGTACATAAGGGAACAGTCCATTTCACTAAAAAGAAGGGGAATTCCTCCACTGCCTCGTGAGATTTCAATATTTTAACAGTTAAAAACATTTCGTATGAAAACAAACACATTGTTTTTATTTTTTAAAATCTTAATCTAGACAACGTATTACCCTGAAAAAACAATAATTTAACGGTTGAATGTTTTCACCGAAAACGGCGTTCACCCCTTTGGGGCTTTTCTATTTATAGCATCAGCTGTTGCAATACAAAGATTAGCTACTCAACGTATTGTTTCGCAGATGTGGGGAGCGCAGTCCCGTCTGTGGCGAAGGGCGGCGGTGGCTTGATAGCCGACAAGGACCGAGATGAGGAGGAATATGTCGGTGTGAGGGCATTTTCTTTGTGTTCACAGACAGCGGAGCTCACGTCGGTAAGTAGCTTACCCGCCGAGAAAAGAAAGAAGAGAGTCGTGAATGTTGACGGCTGTATTCAGGGACGAGCGTAGGCAACGGCGACCGTTAACGTACCGTTAGCTAGCGTTAAAATCCGTAACTTAGCTACTTGGTGTATCAACAACTAACTGTAGCCGAGCTAACTGTCAGCGTTTGACTGAGTGACACAGTCGAGAGGGAGATTAGCTCGTTTAAAATGACAATATGAGGGACTGAATTACGTACGCGGAAATCCCGTTTTGTGGCAAACTTCAAGAGAAAAAAAAAAAAGATGAAGCAATCAAAATCCGTTATTCAGGGGCGGCTACTGTCGGTTTTCCATACGGCCGCACACACACACACACACACATCTATCTATATCTATATCTATCTATATCTATATATACACGGACCTTGCCTCTGTGTGTCAAAAACATCAAACAAAGACACACTAGTCTACTTGTCTTTCCTCATCTGTCAAAAATGATCACGATACCACACACATACATACACATATATAAATACATACATATATGTATGTGTAAATATATATATTATATATGTATCACAAAGTATTGATCACATCTGTGGTGTCCAACTCTGAGACAGAAACAGACCAGAGAGATTCTTCATGTATCAAATCATAGGATGAGATCATTCAGGAGCACCAGTCAGTCTGCAGAAAGACACATACACACACACAAACACACACAGTAACACGTTAATCACTATTAATAGTAAAGTGAAATCACCAGATAATTTAGATAATTTTATCCCTCCATGATAACCCGGTGGAAATGTTAAACCCTGATGGTTGTGATGATGATGATGATGGTGATGATGATGATGGTGATGATGATGGTAAATTTGCTTGTGAGATTATCTTAGGCTACTTGTGACCTTTGACTGAAGGGAAATGAACCTTTTGAATGATCGGTTGATGCTGGGTTTGATCTGGTGTTACTAATTATTTAACTTAAAGGGACAGTTCACTCTAAAATCAAAAATATACATTTTCCCTCCATCTATTTATCCATCTAGATCGTTTTGCTGTGAGTTGGCGAGTTTTGGAGGCATCAGCAGTAGAGATGTCTGCCTTCTCGTGAATATAATACGACTGGATGACGCTTGTGGTGCTCAAAGCACCAAAATAATACATTTTGGAAAAACTCAACAGTAATATCTTTTTTCCAAGAAATCATCACCCGGTTGGTCAAGATAATACAGAGGCCTTGTTGTGAGCAGTTTCATGTAGGAACTATTTTCTTTCTACCGAACTTCACCCGTCAACAGTTACAAGCCAAAACGATCTGCATGGATGAACATCACTGCAGGTAAGAGGGAAAATATGCGTTTTTAATCTGCTGGTGAACTGTCCCTTTAAGTTTAGAAATGCCGGCTTTTGACCAAAAGATTGCAGGTTCAGTTTAGGGCTGCAAGTATTGATTGTTTTCATTATAGATTTAAACTGTAGATTATGTTCTTGATTAGTCGCTTTGTCTATAAAATGTGTGAAAATGGTGACAAATATCGATTACTGTTTCCTAAAGTCCAAGATGCAGTCCGCAACCCAACAATATTGATCTTGCAATCATAGAGGACTTAATAAAGCAGAAAATATTTACATTTAACAAGCAAGAATGAGAGAAATTGGGCGTCCCCCCCCCCC
Organism: Pampus argenteus; assembly: GCA_036937835.1. Taxonomy (NCBI): domain Eukaryota; kingdom Metazoa; phylum Chordata; class Actinopteri; order Scombriformes; family Stromateidae; genus Pampus; species Pampus argenteus. The sequence continues at coordinate 5,268,138 of CM072872.1, read as the reverse complement.
CCTAAAAAAATAGTTTTATTTTCTGTTAATTGATTAATTGTGCAGGTTTGGTCATTTGACAGCCAGGACAAATCCAAAAATGTACGACTCCAACAATCTTTCAGATGTAGGATATGTAATCATACATGGCTGCAACTAACAATTGCTTTCATTATCAATTAATCTCTCAATTATTATCTTGATTAATTGATTTTGTTTAAAAAAATGTCAGAAAATGGTGAAAAATGTTTCTCACAGTTTCTCTTCTTCTCTCGCTGCAGCCAACAACCCCAAAGAAAACCGATAAACGATAAATCGATCATCAAACTAGTCACCAATTAATTAAATACAGCAACAAATTGATTCATCAATATATAATTGCAGAGTGATAATCGGAGCATAAATCTGGCCCGCATATATAAAATAAAAGTATTATCTCAAACCCAACATTGCTCTCATTTATAGGTAGAGACTAGAGTAGCCAAACCACAGCTGAAATAGTGTTTCACTGCTCTACAGTGACGTATTCTTCTTTAGTAGTAGGCTGTAGTACATAGTTTTATACACACACACACACACTCTCGCACACACACACTGTCCTATGTGAAATTTCCCTTATTGATGTTTGCTTGTAGTTTATGTTTCAAACTGAAACGGATGATATTTCATTTAATAACAATAAATCAAAGTTTTCTAGGTTTTTTATTTCGGCAAGGAAATTCAGATGAATGGATGCTTTGTTGCTTTGGTTTTTGAGGTCAAACTTTGTGTCGTCAGGCTGAGGAGTTTCACTGAATTCTTTGGCCATTAAGTTTAGACTTATCATTCCAACCGACGCATGTAATATGATGTACAGTATGGATGGAGGGAAAAACGGTGTTGGTGCAGCTGTAACTAGCATCCAGAGTAACCGCAGTAACCACAATGTACATGTAGTGTAATAACATGTATTTATCACCCAGCCCTAAGAGATCAGTAAAATACCTTTATTGTCTGGCCATACTGTTGAGACCAGGGTTAGGTAGCGGTCACATGAAGATGAAGATGTCTAATCTCATAATTAACCTGATTTTCAAATTAAAATAAAATATTATATATATATATAACTAAACTATAGAACTAAAATGCTATGTGATAGCTTTAACTGGAAATGAGACGTCTGTATAGTTAATCAGTCATCATGGTTCGAATTCCAAAAGAAAAAAAAAAGTAAAATTTTCAGGATGAATGAATGGGAAGGTCAGAGTAGAAAGTGCCCCCAGCAAGTCACAGTGCTTCAGTGACACATTTGGGTTGTGCATGTGAATTTTTTTTTTTTTTTTTTGTGAATAGCAGCTTTATCCACAGAGACATTCTCCAAATTGTGCAGTATAATAAAAGACATCATCATGTAATTTATGGCTAAATGCTGTGAGACTGGAGTCATTGGTGATGACCCACACTCTTGTGATCAGTCGTCTATTAGGCTGTTTACACTTTGTCCTCCCCGCCAAATGTTGTATAAAGTGCTGAAGGTCTTGCTACGTCATCATTTTCTGTTTAGGTGTGATTCTACTCCTACTGCTGCTCATTTAATCATGGACTAACACCCTGTTTAATACAAGACAGTGTCTCGGTTGGTCAGATTGCATCTTCTGAATCCAGAGAGCCAAATGATTTCACACAGAAGACGAGTGAAAGTGATTCAGTGGTGGCAAACGTGATGAACTGAGTTATGATGTATTAATATTTGCTAATTCTTCCAAAATAACATTTGGAAAAATATGTTGTGGGTTTACTTTGGAACAATTATTAAATGAAAAAAGATAAAATCAACTTTCAGTCCAAGAGAGAGAAAGAAAAACAAACTCGGTGAACTTTGTCTTAACACCTCCTTGAGTGATCGATGAGCGTCGGTATCAAGGCTACGCTACAGACGGGGCCGTGCACCGCTGTGTTCCTCCTCTCTGTGTGAGTTATGTTGCTGCTTTGTTCCCATGTGAAGAGGGAAGTCCTTTTTATCCTTTTCCCAAGGCAGCAACCGGCCACTTCTTAAGAGGCCAGAGGGACAAAACATTGAGCCCGAATCACACGAGTTGTTTATTTTATACGCAAAACCACACAGCTGTTGAGTCATGTCAGTGTAGGTTGACAGAATATGTCACAAGTGTGTGATGATAAGAGACGCATTGTATTTCCCGGTTAGCTGTAACTGTAGAGATGGACTCTTAAGGTGAGGAATCATGTGGAAATGACTAAATATCCCAGAGCAGCGCTCATAACTGAAAATGTTTTATATAATACCATATAATAGCCATCCAGTTACCGTGTGTGTGTGTTGGAAAGCAAATTCGTGGATTTGAAATGATAGTTTCTCCGACGTTATGAAATGAAATACATTTATAAATGAGGGCATGTTTCTGTCTTTATTAGCATTTTCAGAAAAGCTGAAACAATATGACGAAGGTTGAGTCTTTTCTTCTTGGTTTTCTTTGGCCCAAAACAAACAAGCTAAGCAAAGACTACGGTAGCTTGAATATTTTGACCGACATGGACAGATACTCCACTTCAGCTTGCTGCATCACACTTATGTCTTATTTTAATTGATTAGTTGATCAGCAGAAAATTAATCAGCAAAACTCTCCAGCATTTCCATTTGCCGTTAGTTAGACAAAACGCGCAAACTGACTGGCTGACATTCATTTCATAGACTAAACAATTAATCGAGAAAATAATTGGTAGATTAATCAATAACTTTTAATTGCTAGCCCTGTATATACGCTGCAGGTGCTCTGATGACTATGCATCTTTTAAAATACCTGTTAACCAAATCTTATGGTAATCTGTGTGTTACTGCATGTGGGCCCTTAATCCAATCAGTAGTAAGCTTGAATTTGTGTGAGATAGATATGTTAAAACAGCGTCTGTTACACAATCAGTATGTTGACATGATTACAGAGAAATGCCTTGTTGTTACTACTACACAACACCTTGTGTTTCATATCTTGTTTCGAGTCCACAGTACAACACGAGACTAATATTTTCCACTTATTTTTTTTTTTTTATCCCCTCTGGAGAGCAAATCTATTCACATGAGTGTGAACATTGACGAGTGAGTGGAACTATGTTCCCTGCAGCGTTGGTTGGTCCTCTGTTGGAAACATCATGGTTTTTACAGCCATGTGGTCAGATTTTACTGTGTCCGACTTTATTTGGATTATTATTATTATTTTTTTTTTTGTCTCACAGTCCAGTTAGTTGTGTTTCAGAGATTGACTGTCAGACTGTCAGTGGGAAATGCTGACACACCCTGCAAGGTTGTGACCCGGCTGCTTCAGCTAACCAACCCCACGCATGAGTAATGTGAAAACCACACCTGGCGGCAGGAATGTCTTGTGATTTTTTTTTTTTTTTATGGTGCTTCTCAACCGGTTGCAGTTTTTATTTTTTCATGTCCAAGCACTGAAAGCACTGTCAATGAAATGTTGCACTGTTTGAAATACACCTATTTTATGACTAACTGACCAGAGTTTTTAACGTCAAGATCTAGAAATTCTTTGCCCAACGTGGCTGAGTGACTGGTTCAAACTGACTGACTGACTGGCTGGCTGTCCGGCTGGCTTTGGAAAGGAAGGAAACATCTTCCTTCCCTTCATTGTGTTGGGCAGGATAGGATGGACTGTAGCCAGCTGACAGCTGTTTCCTGGTGGATGAAGGAGGGGTGGGTATGTGGGTGGGTGCGTGGGTGGGATGAGTTGTGCTGGTAGTGAGTGACTGTTTTTTTTTTTTTGTCTACTTTTGACTGGTTTTACAGTTTAATGAAAACTATAAATTTGAAGGTTTCACAATAAGATTGAATAGATCTTATTATAAATTTGGATTTAAATGCCTCACCTTAAATGATTGATTTTAACCCATTCACGACAAATCGAATATACTCCCAGAGTCATACATTTTTAGATTTCTACATTCATGTGCGTTAACTGTTGATCTGGGGATAGCAAAATAAATCCTGCAGCAAGATTTATTTTCACTCACATGGATGTGCCTTCACAAAACTATATTGCTCACAAATTTTAGGGGTACCCTTTTTAAACTGGGCTTGACTGGATTTATAGTCTGGACTTTACTCTTCTGTAAAGTTATCTTAAGATGTGGTCGATCAGGAGCAACAAGTCTGTGAGCTCAAAACCGCAAAGCTGTAGGTTTCTTTAAGGTTAATCAGATCATAACTAAAGCACAGATCTGCTTTATCATTTATGGGATGATTGTGGTTTTAACGGACGTGCCTGATTTGAACAGGTTGGACTGAGTCCGTTCTAGTCTAATCATCTAACTGCTGATCAAATCTTAAACTGCAGCTCGTCACTCTCAGTCAGACAGTTTGAAACGTGTTTGAATTGTATGTCGAACTTCTTGGAAATGCAGGAGAAATAATGAAATAAATTGGCCATAAATGGGCAGTCGAAGGGATTCGTGAATCGACTCAACACCATGTTGTAACATTTCTGTCAGCCTTGTCCTCATGTGCCGTTGCTTCCTCTGCTTCACTCTTCTGTTTCCCACTTCTCTCCTCCTGCTTTTGTATTTCGCTCTCTCGTCTTCGTGGCCAGCTGTAAGCGTGAGCTTTTTTTTGCCATAACAGCACGTGATTGCATGACACGGCTATTAAAGCTCCTATGTCATTACCCCTGGTGATTTGAACCATACAGTATTACTGCAGTAATGCAAGACTTTCAAAAGGGGCACATTTGGATTTAAAAAAAAAAGAAACCCACATTTATTGAGTATTATACAAGCTGTTTCATAGAGTACATAATACATCGTTATTATTTATAGGGCTAAATGTTTAAACAGATTTCTTCAGGCTACACTTTATTATGTTTTATGTAAAAAAACAACACATAATCTTATGTTAAACTGCTCATATTGTAGGAAGATAATTGTTATTTTTGTTTTCTAAAATCCATAATTACAAGCTGCAGTTATCCATCTGTGTCTCAGCCACCGTGCATCTCTGCTGGTTCTGTGGTTACAGTGGGGATAAATGGAAAGTAGACGAACATCAGTCATTAGCCCGATTACTGCTACAAGGCTAAACACAGGCCTCGCTTAAGACACTTTCCCATACAGTCGTGCTTTGAGGCAGTGGTGCAGGCATTGGACCAGGTTTACTGTCACAGCTGCTTCTTCTGTTATTCTGACTTTACAGCGAGCAGTCTTACGAAAATGTGAAAATGCTGCTCACATCTCGGTAGACCAACTTTAATCAGGAAAGCGGTAAAGGTGCTAACCTTGGTGACAAATGCTGCTGCGTTCATAATAAAAAAGCCTTTTTTTAAGCGGTTCGCCAGTGAGAAGCTCGTGATATGAAGCATGAGCCGCAAGAAATGTTCAGTTTGCATTAGAAGTATCTTAAGAAAACAGTGAGGCCGGTGTCTTTTTGACCGTACATGGCAGTAAAACCAGAGAGAGACCGAACATCGTGTGTTTAATGCAGTGGTACAGCTCGGCTGGGGGTTGCAGAGCTTCATGTTGATGCCCTTGCAGGACTGTGATATTATATTGCCAGTTTGGTTATCCCCCTGCTTTGAGGCCCCAGTGAAAGTCATATGTGATCACAGCCTGAAGCTTGCTGTACAGGAGCCAATGAAAAATGACAGCATCAGTACCATTTTTAAACCAGAAAAAGGAAAGCCTTGACTCATTTTAGTTTTTGTTAATACTGTAAATGCGTAACTCGTTGAAATTTGCCCAAATGTGAGTGTGAGTGGGTTGTGGGTAGTTGTTGTCACAGGACTGTGTAGAGATCCGCGGTTTAATTTCTGCCCATCTTGCATAAATTACCAAGTCAGTACAGTATTTTCCATAAGAGGCAGTTCATGTAATTACAGCTAGATGTTCGCTCTAAAAGACGAACAGTATTAAAAGGGACTGGAAAACACCAGCTTCCCCCTAAAAATAGAAATCATTTTCATTCAAACGGTTTCACTCTTAAATTTACAACTGTTGTTTCACTGAGATTTATATATATATATAAAATGGCTTAAACAAGAGTCTGTTTGTCCAAATTAGTGTGTTCTGATAAACCTAAACATTGTGGTTTTGTCAATTGCACTCACACAGAAAAAATTAAGAGGGTGAAACACAACTGGATTTATGATCTCATCAGTTTTCAGCTCCATTAAGACATATTACTATATATAGCAATGTATAGTTATTATTGATGTTGTGGTCTTTCTTCGGCAGGTGAATCTAAATAGGTGGACTTGTAGTATGCTGAACTTGGCCTCTTTGTACTACATATATATTTTTTTCCATCTTTCTGCTTTGATCCACTAGTCTTACTTGTGGTCTGTGGTCTCCATGGTGATTGAAAAAGCAGCCGCAACAAAAACCTTAACGCCTCTCTCCCTTCCCCCTCCCTTCTCTATCATCAATCCCATTTCTCTCTCTCTCAGTCCACTACAGCCAGGTGTGTCTCATCAGCCACCTACAAGCCGACTTCCCACCTTTTACTACCACTGCCAAGGTAGCCATGGCGACCAGTGCTGTGCCAAGTGACAACCTGCCAACATACAAGCTGGTGGTGGTGGGGGATGGTGGTGTTGGGAAAAGTGCCCTCACCATCCAATTTTTCCAAAAGATCTTTGTGCCAGATTATGATCCCACGATAGAGGACTCGTATCTTAAACACACGGAGATTGACGGACAGTGGGCGATACTGGATGGTGAGTAGAGAAGAATGTGCACGTGAAATTAACCAAGCAGATGTCTCCTTTTTAAAAAAAGGGGTTTATTTTTTTTACTGTTTTCAATATTTCGTGTCCCTTCTTCTACCCAGTGCTGGACACAGCCGGACAAGAGGAGTTCAGTGCGATGAGGGAGCAGTATATGAGGACAGGGGACGGCTTCCTCATCGTCTTCTCTGTGACAGACAAGGCCAGCTTTGAACACGTTGACCGATTCCATCAACTCATACTACGGGTCAAAGACAGGTAGGATACAACAGTCGTGCACCATAAACTTTTTCTAAATGTGAGTAAAAACTGAGAAATCGGCCCTAGTAGATCATTGAGTGTTAGAGGTTATGATGAGTAAATATATACTTATTGGCCTAAATCCTCATCTAATAAACTTCTTCTTTTCTATTTAAAGAGTGTACAGTTTTTTTCTTTTTTTTTTTCTTTTGCAATATGTCTTCCTTTCATTTCTTTGGTTGTACTTTCTATTGTTTCTGAAGACATTGTACCCACCAGAGATTTGGGGAACACGGCAACATCACTACAGCGAGTTCATTTGCAGCATCAGCAGTCAGATAATTAGTCTGGTTGTAGCTAAATAACCAGGTACTGTCAGTCATGTTTATCTTTTGGTTGTGAAAATAAAATGGAAAGCACCCAAAATCCTCCAATACAGTCTACCATTACGCTGAAATGGAAGTGTGTTAAATAATAACCCCCGGAAGACAAAGCTACCAAAAGGGGAAGTTATTTAAAAGACGTAAAGCTGTAGATTTGGTTAAAGCCTGACTGATCTCCGGTTATTCACCCTTTATTAAGTTTCTGAGTAAAATGTTTTAATAGGAATATCAATGACAAAAATCTTAACATTTATTAGTCTGATTCCACAATGCCTTTTGGGATGAAATGCTGCCTTGTTACTGCAGAACTGCATGCTCAGCAGAAATGGTTGTTGTGTAGCATTGACACATCCGACAGGGTGACGGTGGTTGTGGGATCTCTTCTCTGCTTTACATTCACAACACTGCAGAGTCTTTGAAATTCAGATCTGTCACGTTGTGAACGTCCCTTGTGAGAGAAGAGAAGAGTCTGTTCATGACAGTGACTGACTGTAGCTAATAAAACTGAGCTTGAGACAGAAACAGAAATAGAAACAGGAAGCGGGTGACTCCCTGTCTCTTCATATTCAGTGATGCTCTGCTGTATCTTATTTTGTTGTGGAAATCTGACGGCTCACAGACAGTTTGTGGAGCATATGATGCTCCTTGTAGGATTTTACATAGAATCTGTTGGAAGTGTAAATGACACATTAAATCCTGACCTAACCTAAACCTAAACAGAAATATCTAACTGTGTGTGTGTGTCTGTCCTTTTCCTCTCAGGGAGGCCTTCCCCATGGTGCTGGTGGCAAACAAAGTGGACTTGGTCCATCTGAGAAAGGTCACCTCTGACCAGGGCCAAGAGATGGCTGCAAAACATAATGCAAGTAGTCACCCCGTCCTTAAACACTTGTCCTAAACGTACTTTCTACAGTAACGGGTAAGAAGGTGTGTAATGTGACCTCAGCCGGCTGAAGAGAGGGCTGAGTTTGCTCTCCCTCTGTGGGGTTGAATGAGCTTCGTCCAGAGGGATTTGGGGAAAATGACAGCTCACTGCACCACATATACTGTAACCTCTAATTCCAGGGATGTGACTTCATGGGACTCTTTATGTCATGCTTTTTAAAGGGGCCCTTTTTTAAAAAAAATTTTTAGTTTTTAAGTGTTCATATGCAGTCCAGCAAATGGTTGTTTATACTGTTACACACCGATACAACTGATTCATCACTGTCATTCCCCTGACTCGTAGACATATGTGACCCCTATTGTATTTGTCATATTGGGTCTCCCTGTACTGTATTTTCCTACAGTGAATATGTCGTTATTGAACTAAATTGATAACTTCATGCCAGTAACTGAACCCCTGTGCTGAGATTTGGAATATTTCTGTTTGTTTCTTCAGATAACTTATATTGAAACCAGTGCCAAGGATCCTCCAATGAATGTGGACAAAGCCTTTCATGAGCTGGTCCGTGTTATAAGGTAACTTCAGATTGTTGTTTCATTTTTCCTCAGTAGATAAACACTGAGAATTTTTTGCACGAAATGCAGTGAATGTTAGACAGCTTCGCTCGCAGTAACTTCTACACCCCACCACTTCCCCTTTAAAAATAAATTATATAAATAAAACCACACACCAGCAGTGTGTATTCCTCTTCTGTATTTTGTGTTTGTAGTGAGTGGAAAAGGAAAGAAAAAAAAATCTAGCGCTACTTCCTGTCTTGACACATGTAATTTCAGAAGAATTTGTGTCCGTGTTTTGTATGCGGTCATATCCTGTTTTAGGGCCTTCTCTTATTGCTACGACCACAGCAAGCAGTCATGTCTCTGTGTTTTTAGGGTTTTAACCTCGATATCTGAATATAGAGCAAACTCTCATCTCTTCTTTTATAAGATTCCACAACTGAAGGGAGTAGACTGATGAATCAATACTGCCCTCTTGTGGTCAGACTGTAGAAAGTCAGTCAAATGGGGGTTTAATAAAGTCTGTCCTTGTACTCCAGTAGTTGCCTTTGGCTGATTTAAACATAAAATGTTTAATGATAAAGAGGTGACAAATATATTTTTAAACCCTCTCGAAGGAGGACGACCACACACAGACAAAAAAAAGTGAATAGGCATGTTTCCCAGAAAATCCTTTAACACAAGTTTTGACTTTAGAAACAACCATTAAGTTTAATAAACTTTAATTTTTCACACCTGCAGACAACAAGTCCCAGAGCGAAACCAGAAGAAGAAAAAGAAGATGAAATGGAGAGCAGAACGTTCCACAGGTTCCCACAGGTTCCACTGCGCCATATTGTGACCTCCCACACTCTTGTTATCATTCTGAACATACACACACCTACCACGTACACCCACACACCTTTTTGGATGTCAGGGAACTCCCCAGCAGTCGATAACTACTGGAGCACAAAAAGGGAGAGAGGGATTGATCGATGGATGGATGGCTGGATCCACGAAGGAGAATCTGAAATGTTCGACTGACGTCCCCTCTGCCCTTCACAACGCCTTGGAATGAGTGCTATGTCCTCTCGTCTCAATTTCTGGTCCCCTTCGAAGGTTTTGATCTCTCCCATCCATATTCAACCCATAAGTACAGTGTTGCTGAACTGTTTCTCAATCAAGTGTTTTGTTTTATTTTGTTTTTTGAATTATCATCAAATGTGGCACAAGATGACAGACTCTGAGGAACCATGAAAATGAGCCAATATCATCTTTTGATATTGTAACTTTTGTCTTCATAAGAAAGGGAAGGAAAAGGGAGGAGCTGGCTCGAAATGGCGCCTCGTTGTTATTGGTTGTGTGTACTCTCTCTCTCTCTCTGTCTCTCTCTCTAGAGAGAGGACACCATGAGGACACGGTGAATATGAGATAGGTGACAGGGATTTTGGGAAAACCTATGAAGATAGATGTGTGTATGTGTGTGTGTGTGTGGCGTTGTCTATGAGTGAACTGTGAGTTCTGCGTGTACCTTGTGGTCATGTGACGCTCTGGTTTGGAAATATGAGTTCAGACGGAATGGAAGGACGTGTCGTGGCAAGTGGAAGAAATGTGACATGATGCTGAGAAAACGTGTCGTATCAGTGGACACGTGAACGCGACGGTCATATCAGCTGTTTGAGTAATGTTTAAAAAAATTGTAATTGTAAAGCAGAGTTTGATTGGTCGGTGTATGTGGTTACACTTATAAATGTAACAAGGTTTAATACCAACACTGATGTGTCAGCAGCCATGTTTACAGACACTCTTATAAATGGATTATTTTCTCATCAAAAAGACAGACAGTATATCAGAGACACTTTTCATCAAGTAATCTGAAATTAATAAATTAGTTTAGTTGCATTTACAGTCGTTGTCTACGGCATGAGTGCAAACCTTGATTTTTGCCTTTTTTATTCTTAGCAAAATCTTCAAAACAAGTTACTTTCCATAAGTTTTATATCTAAAAAAAGATAGAATATTAAAATATATTTGTGATCTAAAAATCTGATTATAGGTGGCAATGTAAACAGGAAGAAGAATAGAGGAAGGATAATGAGAGCTACATGTTTCATATCTGAAACGGGCTGGAGATGCTTTTTGCACTGGCCACTAACCAAAATAATGTGATGTCACTTTAATACAGTCTTGGGGCTTTTCAGACTGCACATCTGAATTCAGGATTATGTTCTAAGAAGAATCGTGCTCCATAAAAGAACAATACTCCTTTACTTACATACATACATACATACATACATACATACATACATACATACTGCAGCCCCGGGAATACGTCATAGATTAAAAGCCTTTCTGGTTGAGTCAGTGTGATGCTCCCAGGGCTTAAAAGAAGCCATGTTAACGTAACTACAGACTTTAGTTGTTGGGGAAACCACACACTCAAAGCAACACATTCAGTATATTCATGTTTGTAGTCGTGACGTGGGTAGGAATGTACAATTTAATAACCTATGAAATGGCTTGTACTGTTAACGCACTAAAGTTTTGGTGGACAACTTTTTTTTTTTTTTTTTTTGTCTGGATGAATACTGTCTCTTTGAAGGAACACATTTTTGCACTTTTTAATACAATTTCTGACTTTCCTATTGGCATGTCATTTACTTTTCGGATCTGTAAGAGAAATGAAAGGCGCGATCAAAACAATTTGAATGTAAAATCAAATGACAAAACAAAAAGGCAATTAGTGTTGTAGCCCTGTGTGCCTGTGTATGCGTGTTGCCTTGGTGACGATTGTAGCAAGATTAATTAAGTTCAAATTGAATCAGGATCGAAAGGAGTTGACAGAAAATTATTCCATATTGCTCATTTCTGAAATTAGATGGTTCAGTGTGGGGGTAAAAAAAGTTAACTTATTGAATGGCACACAAATTCACCTCAGCATGAAAGTGGAAAATCAACCTCAACAAAAGGAGAACAGTATTAATCTACATCTACTGTTAAAGGGACTTCACAAAGAGTTTCCAGAGAAGGACTTAAAACGTTGAAGTACTGATCGTTGAGCAATGAAGCAACAGACTCTGGATCATCGGAGAGAAATAAAAAAGGCAAAAAAAAAAAAAAAAAAAAACTGAATGTGTTTGAAGAAAATGTTGCATCATGTATGTTTGATACCATTTTGTATTATTGATCTGATTCTTGCAAAGTGTTTTTTAAACAACGGAATAATTTATTACTGTCTGTTACCTCAGCGTGTCCCAGACCTGGACAAAAAAAATCCCCCCTCCTTCCTTTTTATTATTTTATTTTTTATTTTTTCTGGACTCATGATGGGTTTTAGGCCTTTTTGCCTTTGAGCCCCTTTTATGAAGAGACTTGTAATGTGTTGTGGACCAAGGTGAAGAAATACGGTCCTGAGCTTATTACAGTACAAAGACCTCTGCTTTACTGGAGCTCATGTGGACCACCTCTCAAGTGAAAATATAACCATACATGGGTTAAAAAAGAAAAAAAAAGAAAGAGAAGGAAAGAAAAGAAAGTTTGTTGTCCAAGTCGTACTTTTAAATATGTTTCATGTTCAATGTGAACTTCTGTAAAGGATTAGTTTGACATTTTGGGAAATACTCTTATTCGTTGTGTTAGCTTAGCATAAAGACTGGAAACGGAGGGAAACAGCTAGCCTGGCTGGTAGGAGGTAACACAAACCACCTACCAGCACCTTTTTTTTTAAAGCTCACTAATTAATATTATTAATATTATTATATCCAGTTTGTTTATTCTGTACAAAAACCGAAGTGTAACATTTCCAGGGGGAAATAATGTGTCTTTATGAACAGAGCCATGTAGAAGTTTCCTCCTTTTTACAGTCTTTATGCTAAGCTAAGCTAAGCTAACTGTCTCATGGCTCCAACTACATATTTACTGCACAGACATGACAATGTTCCCATCTATATCCAACTATTCCTTTAAAGCAGACCAAACTCGTACCAGCCAGGTGTCTTCTAGTTGACTATTTGACAGTTTAACAAAATTGGTTTGTTAGATTTTAGTGGATTATTAATCATAATGGCTGGTACAAAAAAACAACAAAAAAAACAAAACAACCCTGCTGATTTGTTGCACCGGCTTCACATTTCAAGCAGACCAAAATTACAAATGCTGAAAGTGAATCAGTTATACTAATTATCTGACCCTGGATCATATGTGAGCTAAATTGAGCACTTTTTTTTCTTTTTTTTAATTTTCAATTATTTGAAAAGGTAGCTTTTATTTGTCAAATAGACACCAAGTATTGTTGAAGTTATGCAAATGATTTGAGTTTCGTATGTCCTGAATTACATCGTCTGTATGTAAAGGGCCGTGTAAACTTTTAAGTTTGTATTACAAAAGAGAAAAAAAAAAAAAAAAAGGAAGAAACATTTGGAGTTGTCACAGCAGTTGTGTAACGTGTGTTGTTGGACAGGTCTATTGTGTTGAACTGGCTGTGTGAGACTGAGGAGCTAGACGAGGCACAGACTGTGTGGCCTTTTTCATCTAGCCTCAGGGGTCGATTATATTTCACTAAAGAAATAAAAGTATTGTGACTTTAGACACACGGTGTACGAGTCATTCATTCTTTTGGGTGGATGTTGCATGGTATTACAATGCATGCCAGTTATTTCTCAGTTGAGCCCCGCACTACAATAAGTCACTGCTGAACGGCCCGTGTTCAACTGCCACAGGGAACATGGCTAACGCGTGTTTTGTGAGTCGTCTTGCTTGTTCAGCAGAAGTTTCCCCTCATTAATCTTCAGAGCTGTCCTGGTCCGTTGGGTTCAACGCTACGAGAATGCTGAAACCTCCATTTTTGCCTCATTGATTTCAACCCCTCTGGGATTCGAGGCAGGCCGGCACACAGAACAAGTACTGCAGCTATTGATTCACGTTCATGTTCCTTTTTTTTCAGAATATAATAGGTGAGAAAAAGTGCTCAATATGAGACGAGGGGTCCAGAGAGCTGCGATACGGTGTTCAGGGTTATTAGGAAGATGGATATAATTTCTATTGTCCAGTGGTAAATCAAAAGGAGCCTATAGAAAAACATGTGCTTTAATGTAGCCTTAATTTGATCAGGGAAGGTACGCAGCACGATCATCAGGTTTTTATTTTTTAAAATATGTCTGAACCTTAAAGTTTCTGCAATCTCTTGAATGCTATTTGCAGTTCTTACCATCGGGTGTCAGCACTTCCCTGATTACTCATCTTTACTCATCACTAGGTGGTGAATCAAACCCATAAAACAAAGATTACTAAACTAAAAACCTAAAAAATCTTTTTTTCTGCAAAACAATGTTAATGTCTTCAACAAGAATTTAGCATGTTAAATAAAACTAAATAAAATGAGTAAAACAATTAATTAATTAATTTTTCTTTAATACGTGGCTCATTTAAATGGAAACGTGTGTCCATGGAGACTCACTTCTGGTCGCATCCCTGTTGTGGTCATGTTAAACCAGTGTAAAAAAAAAGCTAATGTTTTCTGCTTCTTTTGACTTCTGCTGTTCAACTACACGGCTGCTCAGCGTCAAACATTTACAGATGCATTTCATTCATCATCATCATCATGCAGTGCAACACTTCATGCGTCCTATTCGATTTCTCCCATCAACATGCTGATACGACCTGCTCTGCTTTTCATTGTCATTGTTGTTACCTGCAGACGCGTTTCATTCATCTTGACTGACATGAGGGCACGCCTCATACGTCCTATTCAGATCCTCCCATCAACATGCAGGTACCTCCTGTTCTCTTTGTATATAACAACCTAGGACATGTGTTGTTTTTTTTCTCTCGTCTCACTAATCCTGCATATTTCATGTCTTTTCCGTTTTATGTCCTGTATTGACATCCCATGTATTGCACTCTTGCATTTAAAAAAAAAAGGCACACAGGATAGTGGATTGATCAGCCTTTGTGCTAAACTGTGTGTCCCTGTGGGATTACATGAATTAAGGGTGTATTGTTGCTAAAATGTACTGAATGGCATCAAGCAGCTATTGTTTCATGCTTTTTAAACTCTCACACTGACACTTTTCATTAATAGCTTTATCGCATTGTAATTGCAAATAGCAGATGTAACGGTTTTGTATTTTAAAGAGGCGTTCAGATTGGTGTCATTTTCAGGTGAGGCCGGGACGACAGGTAAAGTCACAGTGGGAAAGAGGAAGACAGAAGTAATAGGATGAAAAGGGATTTAGATCAGAATGAGAGAAAGACCTGCAGGCAGGAGGGAGACAGGGTAATGATAATGAAAACATGTTTTCATTTAGTTTCTTCATTTTCTTGTGAGATTAGAGGGCAGCAGATACGTCAGATAGATATTAACAAAAAGCAAAGAGTAGAAGGCAACACAACATCAGTTATTTTAAAGATCCCAGTTCCCGCACACATCTATTACTTTTGCATGTCAAGGATCTGATAAAAGTCCTTATAAATCCGTTCAGGAATTTACTTTTTTAAAAAATTTTTCTTTGGAAATGAAAGTAAAGCAGTACGACAAGAAGCAACGCAACAGAGGGCGCAAAAAGATGGAAGTCAAAATATTTTATTTTTGGTAGCGTTTCACTTTTTTTTTTTTTTTTTTACTCAGGAGTAAACAAGAAAGAGTCTGTTGATCCTCTCTTCAGGAAACATGAAATACTCGCTCAACCTCTGCTGCTCTCTAACTTCTAACAGCTATTATCACTCGTGTCTGTGATTTTTTGCAGACTCTTGGGTTACGTTATCTGTTTGCTTGTTATCATAATCCATTATAAATTCTAATAATACATAATAAATAATGATGTCATAATATTTTGAGAGCAGGCCGTCTAAATGAATTGGATAAAAGTGAATCACAGAAGAACACAACCATATCCGGCTTTGGTTACATTTGTTAAGAGGATGAATGCAGCATTTTGCTATTTTCATGTAAGTGATAATGATAATATGGACAATAAGGTCTCGGATGTCTACTGCAGCCAGAAGGAAGGGGGTATTGGCATTTCAATGGGAACTTAACAGTCTGTGTCACTTCATCAGTGTTGTTGTGCATACATAGTGTCGACGTATCGACGGTGGGCCGACTATAAGTGACAGAGATCAATGGGTTAATTTAGGATGAGCTCGGAGGAAAATCTTTAACACTGTTGGAGCGATAACACAGATCCTCTACTTAAGTACAAGTACCAATACAAGTAAAGGTCCTGCATAAAAAATACCACTTACGTAAAAGTAGTATTAGCAGCAAAATGTAGTTCAAGTACTGCAGTAACAGTAGTGACTGATATATTATTATATATGACATCATTATATTATTAATACTGAAGCATCAGTGTTAGAGCAGCATGTTACTGTTGTAGCTGCTGCAGGTGGAGCTAGTTTCAACTACTTTATATACAGTTAGTTTAGTCCAGTGGTTCCCAACCTAGGGTTCGGGGCCCTCCAAAGGGTCACTAGATAGATTTGAGGGGTCGTGAGATGATTAATGGGGTAAGTAAATAAATCCTAGGTAAATAAATCCTAGCGGTCTTGGATTTTTGGTGAAATATTGGATCATTTGAAATGAAACCACGTGAGAAGTTTAGAGGTAAAAATCACTGTTTGTTGGAGCCGTTAACAACTCACAGAGAAAAATGACCCGACTACACATTGCAGAGTCAAATCTTCATCTGAAAAGTTATATAAAATATTGATTATAGTTATATAGCGGAAGTATGAAGTAGCATACATGGAAATACTCAAGTAAAGTAGAAAATACCTTAAAAATTGATTTAATGTACTTTCTACTTTCCACCACTAATGGAAGAAAACTGCCATGTTACAGTTTGACAGTGAGGTTTTCGTTTTACATCACAGTAGTGGCATGCTGCCCTTTAAACTTCTACTTTCTATGAAATATAACGCGTTTCTCGAACAAGGCAATGAATTCTGTTCTGTTTGATAAAAATCAGGGGCGACAGGAGGTGGTGACAGAACAAAATGTGTATTTTTTTGCCACAAGGAGTCACTCAGTCAGTCATTCAGGTGTGTGATGAGAAATCCGGCCCCTGCGGAGCATGAGGGTCCGAGATCTGACATTCAGGTGCAAAGACAGTAGAGCAAAATGGAAATAACTGATTCCTGCTCGGTGTGTTTAGAGCCTCTGAGGGTGATTTTTTTTGACTGAGAGCTAAGATAATGTTTCAGAGGATGATGAGGTGTCAGGATGTCCTAAAATAGAAACCGTGGCGGACCGGACAGTCCGAGACTCATTTGTATCTGTCAGTTGTTGTTTCTCCATGGCGACGTGCTAATGTCTGACTCCTTTTGATGAAAACCAGATATGAGAGATTGATCTTTACAGAGAAAAAACATATCCTCCTCCCTAACGGCACAGTGTGATATCTGAAATGTAAGTAAACAGACATGGACTAATAAAAATGGCTCGAAAAGTTCTCTTTTTATATGGAAACATGCAGTAGATGTACTAGAGGTAATACAGCGTGCTACAGTTTGACAAGAAAACGCAAAAGACGTAAATAATTAATCAGACAACCCCAACGAGGTGCATGAAGAACAAGTTTAGTCTTCTCCAGCTGAACCTGTTCGTCCTCTAGTTTCTTGAGTTGTTATTTTTAAAATAATACAAGTATGTGTGTGTGTGTTTGTGTGCACATCTGGAAATACTGAGAGCTATAATTGCTGTTACCCAAGGTTGTAGCACACACACACAGATAAGCTAAAGTGAAAAAAAAGTGCTTGACTCACTGTCACCCAAGTTTTCCGTTATTTAAGAGACGGACCCACAGAGACGAATGGACCTCTGGTAAACTGTAGAAGGATTAATCTGCCAGAGCCACCGCGGCACAAATTACCTGCTGACCCTCCGCGGCTCCCTTGGGGCTTTGTGTAAGAACTCTGTCACCCTGTTATACTCATGCAACGAACAACAGCAGACACAGAAAGGGAAGGCAGCTCGGTTATGTTTTGTCAAGAACTCCAGAAACCAAACAAAGTTAGTTTGTGGTAATTTAATTAAACGCCAATTTCTCTGGTAATATATATGCAGCACCTCACGAGCTAATGCTGCTTTAAAGACTTAAACATATCAGCTCACATCAAGCCTTTAGTTGTGCATATTCACATTCGGAAATAAAGAGGCGAAAGGCGACATTATATAACATAACATTATAGCACAACTGTTGTATAAAAGTAATGCCAAACCTGTCGCTGTGGCGACTGCAATGATCGCTGAATGTCTGCAGCATCAGATTTTATAACAGCAGGGAAGGGAACCACACAGCCAGCTTTTCTCAGGTTAAGCCTATAAGCTATTTGCACTATGGCCATTAGAGTCTAATTAATTTCAATAGTGTAAAAAAATAATTATATAAAGATTTTTTTTTATTATTTGCAGCCAACTATTACATTTTTTAGGATTATACTGTATGTGCCAATTTGAGATTTAGATGACACAAGCACATCTGACCTAAATCTGCTTTTTAAGGACCTCCGGGGGGGCCCGTAGCAGCAGTTTGAAAAAACATAAGTCAAGGGAAATTAATTGACAGACATGCTGTAATTGTCCTGCTGCTTCACAGCTATAAATAATCTAACTGATGTCACACATCCTGGCATGCCACCTGCTAAACACCACCCACATACTGATACTGTAAACGGCTATCTGGCACTATCAGCATAAACAGCATAAGCAAAGCATAAAATGGAAATATGAAAAGTACCTCAGAAGCAGTTCTTGGGTTATTGTACTTAGTTACGTTTCACCTTTTCATTTGTAGCGTGCTGCAAATATGAACACAAATGCAACGAGGAAACAAACCGATGTGTTTATTAGAATCTTTATACTAAAGATTTGTAAATGAACAATTAAGCAACTCGTATTTACACCTGGGTGAAACTTTTTCAAGAGGATATTACTTTAGTTTGGAGGTTTTAGGGAAATTACTTTGACATTTTAGACTTTTAATGCATTTCCTGAGGTTACAATTGTCATTTTAGGAGCTTCAACCTTATTCTGGAGGAATGAAATCTGCTTTATTTTTGCTTTTTTGCAACATTTATTCAGTGTGACATGGTACCGATGGGATAAAAGGAAATATACAAACTAATCTGAGACCTGTTGAGTGCATATTAAATGGGCTGGTCGTGGCAACTTTTTATTCATTCCTGTCTTTCATGTTCTTTTTTTTGTTATATCCATGTGTGTGATTAAGAATTAAAACAATAACAGTAAAATTATTACAAAGAAAGACTAAAACAATGAAGGCTTTCAGTATGGTTAACACGGTTCACACAACTGTGAGTGTGAACAAAAGAAGTCTTCTCTATCCTGGCAGGTAGATGAGTCTTTAATTTATATCATCACAACATAAACTGGTGGCGTGCTGGGAAGCGGAGCTGGCAGGACTTACTGCACTCTGCCTCAATCAGCCCCTCTCTCATCTCAGGCACTCAGGAGGGAAGCAGCAGAGTCCACACACACTCTGGATGTCTTTGAGGTTCGAGTACCAATTTATCAGTAAAACATGTGCTTCCTGAAGAGCTTTTCTACAATATGTTACTGTACACCTCGTTGTTGGTGTTGGTGTTTTTTTAATCGCCAATGTGAGACAGCAACTGAGTAGTTTGCTTATTTTATCTTTGACGTTGTGATTTTTTGATTCTTATCTGCATCTTAAGTAATGTCTCCGAGCACTTGGACACACCTTCTCATTCACTCGAGTGAGATTATCTGTCCAATCATTTGACTGTTATTGTGCTGACTGTGTATTTCAGTGTTTCAGTGTTGATTTGTAGAGGTTTTTCTGTTTTTTTTTGCTTGTGGCATCAGGTTCTAACCTTTTTATATATTTACACATTGAAGTCAATTAAGAATTTAGGAAGGGACTTTAAGGCACAATCTTAAACGCAATTATAGACACCAAGGCTGAATAATGATATGAAAGGGACGTTAATAATCAAACTAAGAGGCTTCCAGGCCAACAAGTCCAGAGTGCAAGACAGGTATACCACAGGTATATGCAAGACAGAAAAAGAGGCAACGGATCAGGAACCAGGAGAAGAACTAGCAGGTAAACATGTTTGGGATACAGGTATCAGTATCAGGCATCAAGATGATCAGGCAAGAAAAGGACAACAGAGGACCGGTATATAAGTTTCTGGGGCTGATGAGTTAACAAGCAGCAGGTGAGGATATGGGCGTGGCAACAGGTGAGCAGGTGGGTGTGGGAACCAGGCCAGAGAATCCAGGAACCTCTGTTGGACAGGTGGAGAACAACAAAACAAAGGGAAGACAGAGTTTGAAGCTGTGTATGTTTTTAAAGTGTGCTACAAAAAAATCAGACCCTCCATGAAACAACTTTATGAACAGACGTCTTTATGGGCTCTTTTTCCTGCAGGATAGTCGATCACTACTCTGTTTTCGCCGCTTCACGACGTTCCACTTTACTTATTGTATGATTACTTGTCAGGCTGCAAATAAAATACACATGCAGACAGCCAATCAGAGCCTGGCCTGAACTTTTTTCTCTATCAAAATGTAAAAAACGTTGACTTGCGATCAGACTTACCGTCGTAATGAGACTACTGCAGGACAGAGGTAGAATTGATAAAGGAAACAGGGCCGTTGCAAACATTGTGACATACTTGTTTTGTTTTGGGTTTTTTTTTGTTTTCATTTTAGACTTGCTGGAAATGTGGTTAAAGCTATTATGTAGCTGGGTGAGTGCATCCTGTATACTATCATTAGGGTGCATACAGGAAGAGCTCCACAGTGCCAGCGTTCAGCATAAATCAGACTAGATGCTGGCCTGTATTAATTTCCATAATGTTTCAGAGCATCATTGTATTAATTGAAATGTTCAATAGGCTTTTAAATTCCCCCCTGAAAAGGCAGTCAAGTGTGTTTCATGTTAAGATGGTCTGCAGAGGACGAGACTCTGGAGCTAATGGAGCTAAACATAGCTGCGTTATATACTGTTGGGTAGCTTAACCTATGATAATACATCACATTTTATAAGATGATATGTTTTGCTTGTATAATCTAAATGAAACTTGAAATTATAATTGTAAAATAAATGTAAAAAAAAAAAAAAAGTATCATGTGTTCCTTTTTGAAAAAATAAAATAAAATAAAATAAAATAAAATAAAATAAAATAAAATAAAATAAAATAAAATAAAATAAAATAAAATAAAATAAAATAAAATAAAAATGCTGAAAATATTGTGTGAGTGTTCGGGGGGCCTCGTAGGGAGCTCAGTGTTGTTTTTATGTTTGATTTTCACAGTTAAAGTGGGTGTTTTTGTTTAATATTTCGGCCTTGGAGTCCCTGACATTTATTTATTATATTTTTTAGAGTTAAAAAAAATAAAGTCGATAACATTTGGTAATAAATATTCAAGTATCCAACAGTGTTGAGTCCAGTTTGATTGTCTCTATGCGTCTGCACAGTAGGCAAGTACAAATTACATTTTAGGCAACAGAAAGCATTTGGTTTGCAGCATATTAGGGACACGGGACTCTATCAGATCTCCTGCTACTTCCTGAATCGACTGAGTTGACTCTAACTGAATTTCTAATGCTGACTTTTTGCAGCTATAATCTGCAAATATGCCCCATATTCATTGCTGCGTTCTTGTTTAGGCATCTTTTCATTCATTCATTCAACACAACTACATTAAAACAAATAATGTTGTATATACGGTGATGTAAGGCAATGATAATTATTAAATAATCCAAAACTTTAATTGTACTGTAGTTCACCTTAAAATCGTTTTGTTGTAAAGATGTGGGAAAACGTTTCCTCTCGATTCTTTACGCTGGTATTCATGCTGCCGCGTGTCCTTGTCCCAATAAAGCTGTTTGTTTCATGTCCTTGGAAAGGCTGACTCCTGCATATCTTCACGCCCCGGTGGTGGAAGAAGGATTCAGATGTTTTATGAAGTAAAAGTAGCAAAACCACAGTGTAGAAGTACTTTGTCATTGAGTTAAAGTCATTCAAAATTTTTTCTTAATTAAAAGTACATAAGTATCAGTACCAAATCATACTTAAACTATCAAAAGTTAAAGTATTCATTATGCAGACTCTACGGTGAATATCTTTTGTTTTATATTAACACCATACCAGCATGAGGAAACCAGGAGAAACGTTTAGTGATATAATCATCATAACGTTCTCCCTGCTGAACAGCGGGGGAAGAACCTTTTTTTTTTTATATATACTAAAGCTCTGATTTGTAAATGAACAATTAAGCAACTAGTACTTACACCTGTGAGGAGTGGGTGTTTCCTGTTCGGTAAACAAAGCTTGGCATCTCGATCGGCGCTGCTTTTCCAAAAGGAACACAAGAGGTTTTGATTTTGATTGTCGTGTCTGATGTAGAAAACTATATGTAGTCTTTAAAAAAAAAATCACGACTTAGAATAGAAAAAAAAAACCGAGAGTGTAAAACAGAAGTTGCAATTTTTGCAGCCTTGGTTCAAGGATTTGGTGCGTTTGGTGAGTTTTAAGGTTTCAATGATTGCGTTTCAAGTTCTAATTTTAATCTGCAAAAACTTTAATGCATCAGTGAACTTTTTTTCAAGAGGATATTACTTTAGTTTGGAGGTTTTAGTGAAATTACTTTGACATTTTAGACTTTTAATGCATTTCCTGAGGTTACAATTGTCATTTTAGGAGCTTCAACCTTATTCTGGAGGAATGAAATCAGCTTTTTTTTTTGCAACATTTATTCAGTGTGACATGGTACCGATGGGATAAAAGGAAATATACAAACTAATCTGAGACCTGTTGAGTGCATATTAAATGGGCTGGTCATGGCAACTTTTTATTCATTCTTGTCTTTCATGTTCTTTTTTTTTGTTATATCCATGTGTGTGATTACTGGCGTGTTAAGAAATTAAAACAATACCAGTAAAATTATTACAAAGAAAGACTAAAACAATGAAGGCTTTCAGTGTGGTTAACACGGTTCACACAACTGTGAGAGTGAACAAAAGAAGTCTTCTCTATCCTGGCAGGTAGATGAGTCTTTAATTTATATCATCACAACATAAACTGGTGACGTGCTGGGAAGCGGAGCTGGCAGGACTTACTGCACTCTGCCTCAATCAGCCCCTCTCTCATCTCAGGCACTCAGGAGGGAAGCAGCAGAGTCGACACACACTCTGGATGTCTTTGAGGGTTCGAGTACTAATTTATCAGTGTAGTGAGGAAGAGTTTCGCTTTACGTTTGAATTCCTCAGGACAAAAAACAAAAACAAAAGCAAAAGTTTCTTTAAATCAATGAATATCAATGACATATCAATGAATGTCTCGCATGCAGGCGGTTCTGCATCTGAACAAGGACCTGACTTTTTAAACTTTTCAGAGACAGATGGCAAAATAACAACAGAACGCAAAAACAATTAAAAACAAAAACAATAAACCTTTTGGTTATTTTAGCTGGAGAACGAATCGAGGTAAGTTATTGGTTTCAAAAGATGTTAGTGAGAAAACGTACATCAGTGTAATAAATGATATCTAATCATGGTAGGCTTTTTATGGGATAACTTTTTTTTACTATTACTCCTACTCAAGTAGTTACTTTTACTTCTATTTGAGTAAATATTATTATAAAATAACTGTATTCTTACTTGAATTTACTGTTTTTGTCTACACACCAAGCCCTGAAGTTATGTTTCTCACCATTGATCTTTCATTCAACTGTTTGATCGTTGTCTTCATTATGTTTTACTTAGTAATGCTTCATTTATTCAGTTATTAGTAGGCTTTTAGCTATAAATAAATGTCCTCATTTATCAGCATGAAGTTGTGTGTGTGTGTGTGTGTGTGTGTGTGTGTGTGTGTGTGTGTGTATTTTGAAGCAGAAGACATAGGTTAGAAAATAACAGTTATGAAACTGATTCAATTTATTTTCCACCTGTGTGCTTTATCTTAATGAGGATAAAATCTAAGTTATACCACTACATCTGCAAAACGTGTGATTGTTGTAAAAAAATGTTTTTTTTATTTTATCTTTGACATTTAATTTAATTAATTCAGTACCAGCAGTCATTCAGTAATACTTCAGTGTATTTCATCACTACACAGATGTTGTATAAACTGTTTTAGATTCATTCTTCAGATGAAAGTCAAGTGGAGACAAGCAGCAGTGACTCCAGGTGAAAAATAATACGATCACCGTGATCTGTGGTGGCTTATTATAGAAACTATACAGTAAAATGTTAATTTGCTGTCAAACTGAGCTTCCCAAGTATGAATGAATGAATACCATTTCATCATCCACGGAAGAAGAAAATCAATATCATTTATGTTTTATTGAATAAAAAAGAAAAGCATGAGCGATATTGATTCACTTCTACGTGTTTGTGGGAATTTTATGCATGCTAATAAATTCTTTTGATTAGAATTAAAATTTTAAAAAAGCCTTTAATTTGAGAACAGCTATGATCCCCGTCATCTTGTGGTTACTGTGAGTCACCTGTCGGTCCTCTCTTTGCATGTCCATGTTAGTCTGACCTGGAACACCTGAGAGAGCCTCCCTGTCTCCAACTTATTTAAATCCCAGCTGCAGCACAACTCGCTCTCTCTCTCTCTGACACGTTATGCTCTGTCTCCCCCTCAGGTATCTTTTGCTTTGGTTATGCTGTTTTAGTTCTTTGTTTTTGCTTTCACACACCTTTACAAGACTCACACACACACAAAGTCTTCACTCGTGCATCACTACTGATTTCCACACTACAACTTATCTTTTGTTAAAACTGTTACTATCCCCTTTTTTGTTGTTGTTGTTGTTGTTGTTGTTGTGATAAACCTGAGATAGATTCACGACAGCGTGTTTTATTTATCCTTCCTCTTCTGCTCCACTAAGAAAATTGTGAAGTACTGTACAATTACAATGGCCTCTACAGGAGTTGCAGCCGGGGAAAGAAAACAAAGCAAACATAATAATCAAAGGGAGAGCAACAACAAAACACATCACTGGGAAATTCAAGAAGGCACAGCAAGAAGCTATTAGGAAGGAACATTTTCCACAAACTATTCTTTGACATAATATTATCCAATTATTAATATACCCAGAGAGGCTACATACATGCTCCCACGATGCCTTTACTGACAGAAAGTGTATGAGAAGTAACCCTGTCAGGTCTCCCTCGTGTCTCTTTTTTTCTTCTCTTCCTTTTCCATTGTTGTACAGGTAAGATCAGGTTGTGAAAATGGTTTATTTCACACACATCGCATGTCGAGTTAATGCTGGGACACGCATGTTAATTGTGACAGCTCTGCATGCCACCAACAGTTCCCATCTGAACATCACAGTGTGTATAAATGCATTAGTCACCAGGCAGGCGCTGCCCACGTGTGCGTTGTGCTACAAGTTTTTTTTTTTTGTTTTTTTATCATTTTCTATCCAACATAGTTAGAGACTCGTGTCCAAAGTGGTTTCTAAACGGTTTAGCCTTTTTAAAGAAGAAGTGTACGGGGATGCTTTTTCACCCCTAATGACTACTGGCAAAGGCATAAATAATGATTTGAGCTAATAAGTGATGTACCATCCAGTCTCACGCCTTTTTAAATCAAAACCTGTTCACGCTACAACTAAAATACCATCAAATAAAGCTGGCAGGCTTGCCTTTAATGGGGCTGCTGCCTTATACTTGTCATGCTCCGTCAACGCTGTTGAATCCTGCAGCATTATAAACACTTTAAATGCTGAAAAAAATAAAATAAAAAATAAAATAAAATACAGAAAATGTTTAAAAAGTGGTTTTCAAAACCAATATTCTGGTTTGGTTGTTGAAGGCTGAGCTGATACTTGTATGCTTTGATTCAACAAAACCTCAACCTTATAATCACAATGAGTCATATACATCTTATGATTAATGATTTAGGAGTTGGGCTGCCATTTCTAATAATTATGTTGTCCTTCTATTACTCGTTTCTGTCAAACTCTTTTAGTCCACATTTCTTCATTCACTGAATGAAAACAGTCATTCAGCATGAAAACAGACTGCAGGGCTTTAAATGGACCACACAGGATCTCCTCCACCAATCAGAAGAAGAATCTGGATAAGCTCATTATTTGATATTATAAATTAAACCCAGTCACAATCAGCATCAATCAATAAGTGTGTTAGTCAGCAGTCATGTGTCATCAGTTAAATCTGTCACCGTTCATTCATTTATGAAATGATTGCATCACCAAACATATTCTAACTTTAACACATAACACAGCTTGTGATTGTAACAACACTAATATTAGAGTATTGATCTTTATTATCATTTATTGTCTTAATGTGGTGACATGGTGAGTTATACATTAAACAGCAAATTAGATATTTCTGCTACAGGTGAGGCTGAACTTGCAGGTGTGTTACACTCATACCTCACATACCTCTGCGCGTGCCATGAATTAATGCGCGCGTGGGGGGGTGGGGGTTGGGATGGGAACCATAAAGCACACAGGGTTAATTCATACAGAAGGAAGGCAGAGATTTACGCACCGTGCAGCTCTGTGGTAGAAGCACGTACTGACAGGGGATTTTACTCTGACACCTGATCGTGAAGCTCCCTCTGATCACCTCCGCACCCCTCCACCCCTCCACCCCCTCCATCTCTGCGCACAGATCGAGCGCAGCTTGTCATTTTCATTGCTTACCACATCGCAGATGCACATCTCCAGTGTGCGTACGGGACTCAGATGACAGATGACACTATACTCATTTCTGGGAACATTTTTTGTGAGTGTACAACAAACGGATCTGAATGGGGGAAAAAAACAACCCACGTGGGATTTATAATGTGATGAAGTCCGCTGACGCATCCGACACATTGCGCTGGGAAAGCTCAGTTTTTGGATCTCAACTTGGGCGATGAAACTTTCCATTTCTGTGAACCTGTTAACAGCAGAGAGGATGTTTGTCTCAAGCATGATGAGGATGCTTGAATCTGACTAAACGTGTCCGGAGATGCAGGCAGACAGACGAACTATGAACTTGTTCTTGTGGATATTAAACTTTTTCCTGTGCTGGACTTGTGTTGACGCACAGGTAAGGAAATGTTTATTTCCTGACTTTTCAGGAGCGTATTATTATTATTTTTTTTTTTACCCTGATCATCATCTGTGAATGTGTCTCACACTCTGACCAACAGGTCTCCCCAGCGTCTGACACTACAGCATACATGGTTTCCAATCAGAAAGGAGTCAAAACTCAGCTGCTCTGAGTTATGGGAGTAAAATATGATACATGTATTTGATACCAAATGATTAACAGTGAATGATGACAGTGATGAGAGAGAAAATTAAAAGGGCCTTGGCTGAGTAAGACCTGAGAGATGACTCACCAGGGTTATTAGTCACTGACCTGTGATCAAGAGCCTGTTAAATTCAATCATTTAGTTCAATTAGAAGAAGGTCTTTCTGCATTATCAGCAAACTGAAATGAACAATGACTAGTTTCAGTTTTTAAAGAAATTGAAGCCCAGAAATATTCAACTAAACTGCCTGATGTAGCTCAAAGTGACTAAACTTACCACATTAATAATTAAAACAATGTTTTTTAATAGAAATAGTTCTCATATTTTCCACCAGAGGGCTGATGGTCAGCGTAAAGGACCCGGTCATTTCACTTCATTCATTCAGATTGATGTCCTGCTGATGTCTTTGTGCCATATTCTTTTCCCTTTAATCAATAGCAATAGATACAAGAGCTCATCATAAACTGGAATTGTGGTTATTTGAATGGAGACGACATCAACCATGTGACATTATAGTATAAAAGAGCGACAGAGTGACCCCTGTGCACATTTGCCTACATGCAGCCTGGAGAACCATAATTCAACCTACAGTATAGTGGTCGCTGGAGGGAGTTACTGCATCTTCATGTTTTTCATAAATAGAGATATAGAGATAGATATATAGATATAGATAGAGATATAGAGATAGATATTTAGATAGAGATAGATATAGATATATAGATAGAGATAGATATATAGAGATAGATATTTAGATAGAGATAGATATAGATAGAGATAGATATAGATAGAGATATAGAGATAGATAGAGATAGATATATAGAGATAGATATTTAGATAGAGATAGATATATAGAGATAGATATATAGATATAGATAGAGATATAGAGATAGATATTTAGATAGAGATAGATATATAGAGATAGATATTTAGATAGAGATAGATATATAGATAGAGATAGATATATAGAGATAGATATTTAGATAGATATATAAAGGTAGATATATAGATAGAGATAGATATATAGAGATAGATATATAGAGATAGATATTTAGATAGAGATAGATATATATAGATAGATATATAGATATAGATAGAGATATAGAGATAGATATTTAGATAGAGATAGATATATAGAGGTAGATATATAGATATAGATATAGATAGAGATAGATATAGATATATAGATAGAGATAGATATATAGATAGATATTTAGACAGAGATAGATATATAGAGATAGATATATATAGATATAGATAGAGATATATATATAGATATATAGAGACAGATATATAGGGACAGATATATAGATAGAGATATATAGAGATAGAGATAGAGATATAGAGATAGAGACACAGACAGACAGACAGATAGATAGACAGATAGACAGACAGATAGACAGACAGATAGACAGATAGATACGGTATGCCCATTTGAAAGTTTCTATTTCTTACAAGCTGTAGGCTACAGCTGCATTAAACTCAACACCAGACCAGACCTTTTTCAACTAGGTCCAGAGCTGTCCGAGTTGGTTATGGGAATGTGAGATTTCAGATTTCTGACATTACAAACGTGTTCTTACACAATGTTTGACAGCTTCTTTGTTCCTTTACATGCAATCGACTTTTCATTGGAATGACAGGTTACACTGCGTGGTGAAATTTTCAAGGTAACCTGGCAGATTCTGCAGTTTAAAATGATACGATTCATACTTTACAAAAAGAGCCTGAGACAAGAGTATCAGGGCTTTACCAACTACTAGATTTTATATATATATATAAAAAAAACTAATGTCTGAAAAGAGCTAGGTGCTATAGCTCATGTGAAATAATGTTCTAGATATTCATCTCATCTGATTAAGGATCATTAAAATGATTCCTCGCCAACACCATGCACTGATGTATGATTAAGCTCTTCTTATATGTGATGTGATGACTTGGCTCATAACTGTAGGGACAGACATGAAACACAACGTGGTTGAAAGCATGAGATCAGCTCCTCGACTGCTGCTGTGGAGCCGTATCTGTGGTTTGTTTCAGGTATCTTAATATTAACATATGAAAAGATCGTAGAGGAGGAGAAGGATGAAGGTCTGCTGCATTTAAATAAATGAATAAATAAATAAAGCTTTAACCCAAGTTGGGACTCTATAACTTGTGTGAAACTATACCAATCAATATAACTGACTATACATTTTTATACAAATTGTAATTACAAATTTAAACATGGAGATGTGTCATTTTCCATTTCTAAAAAAGTACTAAAAAATCTTTCTTTTTTTTTTTATTGTGAAAAGGATGGATATCATGTTCATCCAGTATTTTAATACTCTGGGACTCCTTGTTCTCCCTGTTGTTAAAGATGATTCTGGTTTTATGTTTGGGGTCAAAGTCATGCTGCAGAATACATTTCAGACCAATCTGACGCCTAAATCCAATGTTTGCTGTAACAGTTCATGAAGCCTGGAGACATTATTGAAATTAATTTCACTCTAATTAAACACCTAGGACGTGCAGACATTTAGGAAAACGTCTCGTATAGCGTCTGCCAAACACCTACTCTTAAAAGCATTTCAATAACGGTGAGACAATCCAGACATTCACTGCCTGACTGGCCGGTTTAATTGTCTGTAAAAAAAAAAAAATCCCATTTTGCATGGTTCTATAAACTTGATTTTGTATTATAAATAAAACGCTCTCCTCTACAGGCTGATGAGGTTATGAGACAGAGTGAACCTCATAGTAATGCAAGTAAAATACTCAGGATAATTGCCATTGCTACAGACAAGTAGAGATAAATCTGGGGGTGGTACAGGCGCTCTTCTCTCAACTTGTGGTCACAAGGGAGACTCGTGAGTTTGTTATTACAGTTTCAACTGTGCTTCAGGCTTCAGGCTTTGATAAAATGTTCCGTTTTCCAGCAGTTAAGTAATTTTTTTTTTTTTACTTTAGAATGGGAATAAAATAAAACACAGTCTTCGCATTTTGTTAAGAAAAAACAGTGTAGGTGTGGAAAAATTTTTTGCCCCCTCCCTGATTTATTTTTTTTTTGTTTGTCACTATTAAATGTTAAAATAAACCTACATGGTCTTGTGTAAAAAAAGTCCCCCCCCTTAAATGTAATCTCTGGTTGAGCCCTTAACAGCAACAACTGCCATCAAGTGTTTGTGATAACTTTCAGTGAGTCTTTTACAGCTGTGGAGGGATTTGAGTCCACTCGTCTTCAGGATTGTTGTATTTCAACCACATTGGAGGGTTTGAGCAGCATCTCAATAGGATTCAGGTCAGGACTTTGACTCGGCCAATCCAAAGCCTTCATTTTGTTTTTCCTCCAGCCATTCAGAGGTGGACCTGCTGGTCTGTTTTGGATCATTGTCCTGCCAAGTTTGCTTCAGCTTGAGGTCTTGAACATATAGATTTTTCTGAAATGCTGTGTTACTTTTACACCAGATGTAATGAGACCCTTTCCTTTCCTTTCCATTCCATTCCATTCCATTTCAAAAATGAGACAAGCCGTGGTTTTCATCTTGAAACTCTCTGTCTCTTTCTTATGATGGAGTCATGAACTCTGACCTGAACTGAGGCAAGTGAGGCCTGCAGCTCATTGGATGTTACTGTGGGGTCTTTTGTGACCTCTTGGAGGAGTCATCGCGGCACTCTTGGGGTAATTTTGGTCGTCCGACTGCTCCTGGGAAGGTTCAACACTGTTCAATGTTTTCATGATTTGTGGATAATGTCTCTCACTGTGGTTCACTGGAGTCCAAAAGCTTTAGAAATGGCTTTATAACCTTCTTTTGTTCCTGAATTTCTTTGGCTCTTAGCATGATGTGTAGCTTTTCATATTGTCAGACAGGCCCTTTTTAAGTGATGTATTGATTGAGAACAGGTGTGGCAGTAATCAGGCCCGAGTGTGTAGATAAACTAAACTCAGGTGTGATAAACCGCAGTTAAGTTACACTTTAACAGTGGGGGACAAACACCTTTTTTCCCCCTTAATATAAAAACTGCATTTTGAGTTCGCTTGTGTTGACTAATATTTAAATTAGTTTGATGATCTGATGCATTTAAGTGACAAACAAAAATAAGAAATCAAGAAACACTTTTATCTTGCAAACTTTGGTAACTTTGCCGGACTTGGATTCGATCGATTTTTAAAGCAACCTTCCTCCAGCCTCAACATGTGTTTAGATGTGTTTTTTTCCTCTACCTGTGATACTAACTGTGATACTGTGGCTTTTTTCTCTCCCTCCCGTCAGTGACTCATCTTGCAACTCTAAATCAAGTGGCAGGGTATTTCACAATCGAAGGGATTTAAAACAAAAAGGCAATTTCACCAAGTAGTCGTGTGTGAAAAAAAACAAAACAAAAAAAACATGATTGAAAGACGTGAGAGGGAGAAGTGGATCTTACTGTTGCTCCCATATAAATGGGTCATTTACAACTAGGAACAATAAAGGGAAAGAAATAATATTAAAAGTGACTGTGGTCAGTGATGATGAGAAACAAGGCGGAGAAAAAACAGACAAGACACGACTTGGATTTAACAGGCAGTCCTAAAATGTTCATGTGTTCATGTGATTGGTCTTGTCTGGTTATCCTATAATATTTTCTGGTATGCATTGAAAGATTTTCCTACTTTTACAAATCAAGAGAAGTATTACTCACAGTGATTGGTCAATAAAAATACCTGAGGACGTCATCAAGGTGTCTTGGTCCGTCCATAACAGGGAACTGTGTTACAGACACAATACAAGTGAATTATTCAAACATTTTATACTTTGACTGATCTGTATAAATTAGAATAAACCAAAAAACAAACAAACAAACAACTTTATTTACTGATTAAAAATGATTTTTTCTTTTCATGATTTGTTGTTTTCATGTGGTGTTGACAGAGAGCCTGTCAGCAAGAAACATTTTAACTGTTGATCATTTCCATTCAGTCATATGTGAGACTGAAAACCCTGAGTACAGTTTGATTTGAGTTTCTGTAATATATTTACATAATTTCCACTTTCCCTAAAAAAAAAAAAACAACTTTCTAATCATAACATGTAAAATATCCTGCTAGTAAAACTCAGCTGTATTTTGTACGACTAAGTGTTGCGCTGCCAAAATGTTCCTGATGGAAGTTGTTGTTCCGCCTGTCGGAGTAAATTAATACTAATTAAATAAACAGTTTTGACAGTTATGGTTTGAGTCATGGAGCGTAGCAAACTGAGAATAGCTTTAACTTCAGGTTTTTTTCCCTCAAGATGCAAAACAGCATGTTTTAATTAGAGGCAAGTCTTCACAATTCATTTCCTTTTACTACTTGATTGAATTTTGTGATAAAACCATTGAAAGGTTTATCTTTAACGTGATACATTTGTAACAGTAGCACATGTACTGAATAGAGCAAAGGATGAATTCAGCGGAAAATAGTTTTATTTTTTCTTCCAAACGTTATGACAGGATTTCTCGTGCACAGGTTTTTAAATTTACAGTAGAAATTTGAATAGTTTTGGGGGTTAGATGCCTGAATTTAGAGTAGAGTTTATTATGTTGGTTAGACAAGAACATGACTGAACACGTTTTGCAGCCCCGATCTCTTCAGACCAGTTATCCAAAAATCCAGGAGCCCCGCCCGGAAAGGATCTATTTCCCTTCTGTGTCTCAATCTGGAAACTTGGAACAACAAGCAATGATGCATCTGATGATCTCGGGAAGCAGGAAGAGACAGAGGGCATCGACAGATCTGATAGATAGCTTGGGACAAGGCCTCTCTGGGTAAATGAGCAATCAATAAAAAATGTTTAAATGTATTGTAAAAGCAACAGGTAGCCTGTGTAGGGAAGCCAGGATCAATGAAATGTGATCATGTTTCCCAGACTAGAGAGTTAAAATCCTCACAGCCAAGTTCTGGATAAAATAAGCCAACTCTGACTATTTTATAAATGACAAGACGGTTCTTCATTTTCAACTTAAATTGAGTTGTTTGAGTATTTAGACTGAAAAAAACTTTCTGTCCTTCGCTCCTCTGTTAAACTGTGGTTTGACAGATGGGGGTTCGACAGACACAGATGGTCTTTAAATTCCACAGCAAATCACACGTTGAATCATTTGACTATAATGACTGCACAGTGACTCCCTCGTGAAATCAAACTGTGAGCAATCGACAATAAAATGAATGAGAAACGGCAAAAAAAAAAAAGAGAAAAAAGTATTAAAAGACAGCGGCTCTGATTTCCTGCAGCTTTGGTGTTTTCATTTCTAAACTAGGAAACCGAATGTGGGCAAAACAAAAAAACAATCACCTAACTGGATGACTTGATTGATAAAGCTTTGTCATTGATGATTAGCAAAAAGGTATAATGGTGATCAAGCTGGTACAATAAAAGGCTCATGGAAGTGTTTTCTCAACAAATCTTTCTTATCTTATTATTATTTTTTTCCTTATTTGCAATTCAACAAGTCTTAAATCTATAAAAACACAATCAGCCCTATGAGACAGAAAACTAGACTGTTACATACAGGAGGTCAGGAGGATGCTGGAGGTAAGTGAGTG
The DNA here is from genome assembly GCA_036937835.1 of Pampus argenteus. NCBI lineage: Eukaryota > Metazoa > Chordata > Actinopteri > Scombriformes > Stromateidae > Pampus > Pampus argenteus. The sequence goes on along the minus strand of CM072872.1, from coordinate 5,234,575 downwards.
GAGACATGAGAAACGTGTAATAAACGGATGTTTCTCACTGGTTCCTGTTTGTTGTTTGTTTTGGATGTGACTTGCCAGCAGGTGGTTTAGACGTGTAGATGCACGGTCACAGATCTTGTGTGTTGTGCTCTACAGGTGGGCTTTGATGGTCCCCTCTCTGCACAGGAGCAGATGTACATCCTTTATGAAATCAAAGTGCAGTGCTACCAGAACCTCTCCAACATCGACCCAGAGACCACAGGTACTTTTAATGTCAAGACTGAATGGAAAAGACCATTGTCACAATAATTAGATTTTTTTTTGTGTGTGTGTGTGTGTGTGTGTGTGTGTGTGTGTGTTAATTTAAAATTTAAAAAGGACAATAAAGTAATCTGAATCTGTCACAAAGAATAATTATGTGTGTGTGTGTGTGTGTGTGTGTGTGTGTGTGTGTGTGTGTGTGTGTGCGTGTGTGTACTCGCTGCAGACGAGGTGTGTCCTCCTGACTGGGACGGTCTTATTTGTTGGCCCCATGGCTCCCCTGGGCTGGTTACTAAGGTTCCCTGCCCATCTTACATCTATGACTTCAATCACAAAGGTTAATAGTTCCTTTTTTTTTTCCTTCACTGTTTTGTTTTTGAAGATTTACCACCATCAACATGAACGTTACAACCTGAAAATCTATAGATGAAAAAATAAATAAAAATCAGGCTGTTTCGGCTTTTAATTAAGCACGACTTTATATTGAGCAATCACATATAAAATCTGAAATATTTGAAAGCAAAATCTTTGTTGCAATTTTTAAAAACTCTCACCTCATTGGGAACAACAACACAACAACAGTATAACATTAGTAACCTAAAACCTCTTGCGAGTAGTTTTTCCATCTATATAAAAAGTTTAAATCACGACCAAATCTGTGATTGTAATAAAAAAGTTGTTGTAACTCTTCAAGATCATGATCAACATGTGCGTTTTACAGGATATGCTTACAGGAAGTGTGACGGCAATGGTTCCTGGGTGTTCGTGGAGCGCTGGAACAAGACGTGGACCAACTACTCAGAGTGTCTGCGTTTCCTTCAGCCCAGCGATGAGGAAGGGAGAGTAAGTACGGCCTGGGAATATGTAAGAAGCAGCAGCAGATTTAATTAACTAATCCAAAGCTTACAGAGAGAAACTGCAGAGTTGGGTGAACATTTTGTTTTGTGGGTATTTCACGTTCACATTACAAAAACTCATTTGATGTTATTGTTTATCGGATTTGACTTCCATTAAAAATGTGTTTGGTGTAATTTTTTTGATAACGTTTAACTGTCACACTCAGCATTGATAAAGTTGTCGGGCAGATTTGCTTCTCAACTTGTAATTCAAATCTAATACTTAAAAATCTAAGAGTTAAAAAAAAACAAAAAACAAAAAGCAGCTCGGTTGTGTTGTGATTTGCAGCTGTTTTTCTTTGCTTACAAAAAATAAAAAATAAATAAAAATAAATAAATCAGGGAATTACTTTTTTTCACAGAGCAGATGGCAAATACAAAAATGAATGAGTTGAATACAAAATGCTGGTAACACGTCAGGGTCAGAAATGCTGCTTCTCTGTTTAGACGAAAAGCAGCCAAATGATCCGAGAGGTTTTGACTACTTCAAATCCCCCTGTTTATTAATTAAATCTCCTTATTATAAACCATTTATTTATTTATTTTTGTTTATGTAAATAAATTCTAAATAAGAGACATTTTATATATTCAACCCATTCATCTTTTTGATTCTGTTTGAGGGCACGTTGTCATCTGCTCTGTGAAAATAATGAAATAAAGATAGGGTTGTTCCTAAAAAAAAAAAAAAATAAAAAAAAAAAAAAGATTTAAGACAAATCTGGTAATTGATTACTGATCCATTCTTTGAATTGTCATATGCATCGGCTATCTCAGCATTAGCCTCAGTAACCTTTCACTAGCAAGGACCACACCATCGACAAGATATGTTTAAATGATTCATTGAGGAGGAAGAGTTTGGATCGGTGCAGCACTTCTAGTTGACGAATGTGTTATGGCGAGGCTTATAGAGAATCTGTCACAAAAACCTCCAATTACTTAACTAGATGAGACTGAGAGAATCTGAGATCATGGGGATCTGAGTATATGTAGTGAAGGTATGTTTGGGCCCATGAGCTATATGAGGTGATCTTGAAAGCCACGATGGTTGAAGCAGTGAATTCAGAGCACCTGAGGAAACTGGGGAGTGCAAGATAGATAGCCTATTAGATAAAGCAATGTGAGGAATGTAGTATCTAGAGTGGATGGTGTGGATGCAGCGTGATGGGGAGTTTTCTGAGGATGGCTGGAGGGCAGGCTAGTTTGGAGAGGAAGCCGATGCCGTAAAGAAGCGGTCACGGTAACGAGATCGAAGTTGGGAAGGTTATGTTGTAGTCAAGTGATGCAAGATTAGTTGTATTATTAACTCGCATCATGTAATAGCAGACGTGACGTTAGATTGGTTGTATCTGTAATTGGCGACTCAGTGCTGATAAGGGTAGATATCACTACAGTGGAGTTAAATGAGTTTTTAGTAACTGGCAACGCTACACATGTAATGACAGGCATTATTGATGTTATTGATAATTAACATCCAATAAGGTGTCTGAGAACAGTGGGAGAGGAAAAACTGAATGTGTGACTGACAACCTGGCGCATGCGCATGGGGAGAAATACCTGATGACGCACCTCTGTGATGTCACGCACGACGAGTCTGGCGGTGGTTGGCTCAGGTGAGGAAGCCGGAAGCGCGGGAGACACAGATAGTTGTTGCTGAGTAGAGATGAAGGTCTGGTTATATCGGAGATGCAGTTGAAGGGAGCGTCTTTCCTCTCAGGAACCGTTGCAGGCGGGCGACGGTTCAGTCCCGGATGTCGGGCTCCGTTTGTGGATGTGAAGAGGAGTGCGCCGCCGCGGAGGAGCCGCCTGCTCCTGTGGTTATACCTGTAGCGTCTACGGTTGTCGGAGGGATCTGGTTAGGGGGAGTTTGAGTGGAGGTGTCCGTGAGGCCGGTATGTGCACCGGGACGCTGCGGTCTGACTGCTCTGTCGTGGCTGGAGGAGACCAGCAGACTCTGCCGGTTTCAAACTAATCTTCATCCGGATCAGACGGGTTGACCTGCGGCTCCTGGTCCGAGGTGAGTTCACTCTGAGGTCAGACCTGAAGCATCGTCTGTCTGTAGACAGAAAACCAGCTTTAACTGTGATGCTGGACTGACTGCTATAAGACAACCTGAGACTTAGGTTGGTATTTATAGAGATGCTGGAAGAGGCGTGGTTGAGGTGTGGTCCTGCTGCTGAAACCTGCTGGTTAGGCTTCAATTAATATTCCTGGAACCTGATGTTCCTTCATCCTGTCAAAAAAAACAACAACGACACATAAAACATGTTGAATAGCCCTTTAATATCTCTGCATTAATGCTGCTTCTCTTTGTGTTCACAGCAAGACTTCTTCGAGCGGCTCTATGTCATGTATACAGTTGGCTATGCTGTGTCTTTCAGCTCTCTGCTGGTGGCCATCTTCATCATCGGATACTTCAGGTAGGAGAACAGTTTCTAATACATATACATACAGATCTGTCCTAATTATTTCAGCTGTCTAACCTTAACCATAGTTTATGTGCTCTAACACATCTTCCCCTAACTTCAATCATTCTGAAGTTGTGTTACATATAAGTTGGCGCTGGGTGTAAACATTTATTTTTATTTTTTGTCATTAAATGTACCAAAGTTATATATTGTTTCTGTGGCAGGGAAGCTGAACCCCAACTGAATGCTGTTTGTTTACTGGAGTATAGTTGAATTGCATAGCTTAACGTTACATGTGGTAAATTAATTCAGCACAACAATAACAAAACAGAGAATGAATAAATAAATAAATAAATAATCATATCCTGACCCTGAAATGATCTTGTTTGTAATGTAGTGCTGTAATCTTGACTTTTGTTACCAGAAGAGGCTTAAAATGATAAAATGATATACCATTACTATACTGTCTGCGGAAAAAAACACTCGGTACTACAATACAGGATGTTTCCAGTGAAGAAGAAGTATGTAAATTAATATTAATCAAAGGGGAAAAATGAAGACAGTGTTCAATCGGAGCACTTCCAGTTAATTAAGTCGTAATCAGTGAGTCACGGCTGCACAGCAGGTCAGATGAACGCGCAAAAATAGTGAAATTTGTCTACGGGGGAAGCACTCAATTATATCACTGATTATATATATGAATACTAAAGTTTCCACTAATAACTGAATATTGAATCAATATATTCTTGTGGGTTTAAATTGCTCTTTTGTTCCAAGGGAAATACATTTGTTTTTTTTAATGAAATTTATGACCGAGTTATATAGTTCTTTGCAGGAATTACAGGATTTATTATGAAAGCCGATGAAGTAAAGTAATGCTGAACAGAACGTGTTGTGTTACTGCGGACAGACGTTCACGTTGTGAATGGATGAAACGATTCATTTAACCTGTGAGTGTCGTTAAAACCTCTTATGTTTGCTGTGAGGCTGCATATCTTCACATATAATGAAGTCTCATCTCTCGTCATCCTTATTGAAAAGGTTGATCAGGACAAAAAAAAATCTGAAAAACTATGATGCAAAAAGTCCAGTAAAAGTTCATATATATATGGATATTTTGCCAAGATCACAAGCTAGCAAGTCCCTGTTGGGTTTAAATAGCTACTGCACACAGCACATTCATACTCATAAACACTTAAACACACAAAACATGTGACCTGAGCGAGAACAAGAGCAAAGCCTTAAAGTAAATCCTTTAATGAACAGGTACGTTTGGTGGGTTTTGAATGAGCCGAAGCCTTTCAGATGGCTTTTTTTTCTCTACTCTGCTTTTGATAAAAGAAAGAATATGAGATGTCTTCCCGAGCATTAGTCACAAATAACAGACAGCTTCAGCAGGGAGAGATCAAGACTTTTTAGGCTATTAGGGTATTGCTGTCTCTCATACTTACAAAAAAAATGTTTTTGTAAAAGAGAGTTAAGTCTGATGCACGGTGAGAAAACTCTAATTTAATACCCGCTCTCCACAAAACACCTAACTATGTTGCTTCTGGGTGAGCGCAGCACTCTTTTGGGGGAGCGAGATCAGTACAAATTCATAAACTGCTCAAATATTAAAAAAAAAAAAGATACAGAAAACCCCTCAAATCTTATTAAACATTTGCGATGTTCAGGCAGGTTGAGCATGTAGCTTCTACGCAGAGCTGTCTACAGCGATTAACTGATTAATGAGATCCAATTAACGATGACACAATCGTACGAGTTTAGTTTTAGTCGCCGAGTCAATTAACTGCATGAACACTGTCTTCATCTGGAGAGATAATAATATCATCACTTGTTTGAATGGGAGGATTTAATAATAATAACTAGCACTAATTAGCACAACAATGCTGTTGTACAGTATGTCATCAACCTTTTATAGCTGATAGTAGAAGGTGAATGTAAGTATTTGGCTGGAATCGAACCATATGTTGGGTTTAAAGGACAGATTCACAGTTTTTCATGTCCGTCTTAAAGCAATAGTCAGGTGCCCACGTGTATATGAAGATAATATGAGGCTTCAGTCGAAACAATGTGCTCTCTGTGTCCCGACAGACAGCGTTTTACCTGTTCAGCTGCAGTGGAAGAACAGTGGAAGACAATAACTTGGAAAGGTACTGACTTGATTTGACTATTCTGGACGGCTGAAGCTTCATATTGGGTTCAAATAAACTTTTAAATAACCGGGGAGGGTTTTGGATCTGTTCATCATAAAGAGAAGGAATAAAACATGACAATGTTCATCTGAGCACCTGACTATTGACTTATTCCCCTATAACATAAACAGCATCCTTTAACCTCAAGACTAACTGCGTTCATACATGTGTCTCAACTGGTTGAATTGCATTTTTTAATTGAAATTACCAATTTGTAACAGCAATTATTGGTTGTCACGGCAGGCGTCTTCACTGCACCAGAAACTACATCCACATGCACCTCTTTGTTTCCTTCATGCTACGGGCGGTCAGCATTTTCGTGAAGGACAAAGTCGTCTATTCCAGCGCCGGCTTGCAGGACTTTGACTCTGCACTGTTGGACAATTTAAAAACTGTTACTATGGCACCGCTGGACAATTCTCAGTATGTAAGTAACCCGACTCGCTTGTTTCTATGGAGCAGACGGATAGAGTGCTTTGAGTGCTTTGGCCATAAAAGCTTTACAAACTATATTTTAGTGTAACTGGCTAAAATTAGACCCAGAGTAACAGAACTGCTCTGTTCCTTCATATAATCTCAAATGTGTTAGTTTGTCTGGTCTGCTGCAAGATGCATGTTTTTATTTAAATCTTTCCTAGTGCTCACACAAACAGCATTGTACATAGAGAGTTACATACAGCACCTGAAACTATTTTCCTGGCCATTTTGTAATTTTTTTAAATTTTTTATACATAACATAAAGTGACAGTAAAATAACTACAGTGGCCACAGTAATGCAAACACAAAATAAATATGATGAAAATGTAATAAATAATGGCTGTAAAATATTATAACCAAAGGACAGGCTGAAAGAAAAATGTTTAAATATATCAAAACCGACAGCTTAAAGCATAGAAACTAAAAACTGTGCAACCAAAGTTTCTTTCCTGCATTAGTCAGACAAGCACACTGGTACAAGGACACGTAGTGCTTTAAAGACAAGTAAAAGTTGCTCAGTCAATATCAATACACAGACTGACAGGCGTTCAATATCAGGGCTATAAAACAGGTGTAATGTTTTACCTTCTGGTCCTCGTCAGCACTCAGGAAGTCGAGTTCTGAATCAATTGCATAAATTGCTGCTGTCCGGGCTGCCTGGATATAAAAGGGCACATTATCTTCTCCGATACGGCACTTTAGTGACATTTTTGTGATGATAAAACGCAGTTTTGATCCACATAAGCCATTAAGTTTAGTCCTGAGAAACTCTAACATAACATATCCTTTTCAACTGTAGCAGGATGTCGCTTGTGATCAGAGTCCGTGGATTAGTTTAGGGTGCAGCATGTAACATGACATTTAACACGTTGGCTTGGACCTTAGAAGCTCACTTGTTAATAGTCGTTTTCCTTTTTTTTTTTTTTAAATGTAGCCCACTTTAGTGAAATTGTGTCCGTAACCTTTAGTGGTATTTACCTGGTCTTATATTCCCTCAGTTATAATCATAAAACCCCCGTCTATACCCGCTGATGTGGAATTTCAAAGCAATTACACCAAACAGTGGTATAATTATGGACTGTAAATGCACAGCAGCACGCTGATCATCAATAGCGTTTTTGTGAAACTACCTTGAAGGCTAAAAATGAGTTTGGCCTTCAGTTTTATTCCAAACTGGGAGATATGTCTGATATACACCCAGAGACAATGTCTCAGGGATCTGCTCTTCATCCTTTTGTTTCTGACCCATCCACGCATCATCTTCATCCCACCCACATCCAGCAAAAAAATAAAAATACTGGAGGGAAGTAGTCAGTTATGATGGGAAAGGGAGAAAAAGAAGCAGGGAACATTATTTGTTAATGGTTAAAAAAACACAGTGCAACAGAATAAACATGACCACCATGCCTAAATAAGATAAATTCTCTCATTTCTACTGAATGATGATGAAAGGAATATGCGTCTGTCATCATTTAAAGTATCAACTAACTATGGTTGTTTAAGGAGTGTAAAAAGTCAGGTATTAAACGCCACATGCAACAGCTTTTTTTTTTTTTTTTTGACATGGAAATTTCTATGATTGAAATTAATAGCGCTATTTTTCATTATTTCATTTCCAGTCATGTTTTGTACCACATAAAGGAATAAGAGTGAGAAAAAAGAAGAGCACTCATTGCATTCATTCAAGTCTTAATTAAATTAAAATTCACTTTCGTAAATAGTCCCAACATGAATAATAGCTTTTAATTTGAATTTTTTTTTCATTATTTATAAATTGAGGCGTCAGAATGTTGTTTGTGAGCGATCATGATATTATTACCTTCAGCTGAAGGTAATATCAACCTGAGTTTATTGTTTTATTTTTTGTCTAATCAAGCTTTGAACTTAGATGATGTTTTTAGATTATAGTCGTAAAAAGGTCAGCGTAGGTAGTACGTGTTACTATCAAAGTGTTCGTCAATTTGCTAATGAATTCATCATTAATTATTATAATAATTCTCACATGTATATGCATATACCCACATCTACCCTGGAAATCACTTTATATACTGGCTTACTTGAACATGTGCACTTATGACAAGGTGGGAAATGAAATGCATCTGCCCTTAAACCTATATGTAGATAAAAAAAAAAAACAATAAGTGAGAAATCACACAAGTAATGACTCACTGTGAGTTGAGTAAAGTGCTTACTGTTCAGTAATCTAACCTCCTGGGGGTAAAAACTGTCCTTATGGCAGCTGGTCTGTGCTCTGATGCGTCTGTAGGCGTTTAGGGAGAGCTTGTTGTCTCGACACCGGATCGGCCCCTCACCTCCTCCTTATAGGCGTCCTTATTGTTGTCATTTTTCAGTCCAACCATTGAGGTGTCGATATTTGGAAACCCAGTTATGTATCTACTCTCACTGTCTGCCTGTCAGAAAGTTATATAATAAATACTTGCAGATGGAATTACAAAGACCAAAGTCTTTAACATCAGTTTACATGGTACAGTGGTATTACATACTATAGGCTATAGTCAAGACGTTTTAACACACAGCATGAACATCTATCTACCTCTCATATAAAATATGATATAATATTGATAGTTTTACTGTAGGAACACATGATCACTCTGTATGTAATATTGATTATGGGTATCTAAAATATTAAATATAGATATATAAATATGAATATATGCGTGGACATATTGTACGCTTGCTTCATGGATTATAGATTATGACATGAAAATGTGGCTAGATTTTATCTTGCACATTAATGTGCTCATAATAACTTTTAATAATATATATCAGCTGTGCATTTCTTATTATCACCCAGCGTGCCAGAGGTATAATAGTAGGTTTAAACCCACTGACAAAACTGTAAAAAGAGGATGCAGATGACAATTAAAACATCTATTATCAACACTGGGCGTCTGAAAGTATAATTTGGCACAATTTGTTCCGCAGTGCAGTTTAAATATTTTTTATTTTTTTCCACATTTGCCATTTCCATTACTGAGACATCCTGCTGTCGCATAACAATGAAGATGAAAGGCATTTTATGTGTTGCACTCGATCGTCAACATCATCAATCGGCACACTGTGTTGTTGCTACTCGACGCTGAATGTATGATTGTTTTGTTTTTTTCTTTCATCTGGTATCAATAATTTAAAAATGACTCTCTAGAGTATTTTCAACAAACAGGATAAACATTTGTCAGCCAGTCTATTGAAGTTAGTGATGCACTTGTCAAAACTCGGAGGGTTCACGATATTCATAGTACTCCCACTCAGTGTGTACTCTACACTCAGTACACCATCAGCTTCACACATTGTCAGTATCTATTCATGTAAATCTCAAGAGTGATATTAGTATTTATTGTATGCTTATTTCTAAGCACTTAAGTTTCTAAGTACTCATCAATACCAAAACTTAGTAAAATGTATGAGACCATGTTGGTATGCTATGTTATGGTGTGATTTTTTTGTATTTTTTATTAATAATTAGTTGGCATTAATGCAGGTATAAACAGGATGTGATGGAGTGTTGTGTTTTTGTTATCAGATTGGCTGCAAGGTGACAGTGCTCCTCTTCATCTATTTTCTGGCCACAAACTATTACTGGATCCTGGTAGAAGGCCTCTACCTGCACAGTCTCATCTTCATGGCCTTTCGATCAGACTCCAAATACCTCTGGGGCTTCACGCTCATCGGATGGGGTAAGCAGATATTATATAAACACGTCTCATAACTAGTGGCGCTGCAATAATTTGAGACTCTTATCGAGCGATATAAAAAATACCGCCGTTAATCTATTATCAAAGTTGGGGTTGGAGCTGGGTCCTATAATAAGCAAACTGATGACTTTCAGCGTGATATTTTAGCGCGTATGCATAAATAGCTGAATTGCACTGTAGGGGGCGATTCGGTTTTCAAACCTCTACGCGCCTGTGAATTACCTGAACTACCACAGCAAACGTGATGGTCTATCATGGATGCAGCCACGAAGCCGCAAGGCTTGCTTCAGGAAAAATCACTTTTAAGAAGCTTCCTGATGGTGGCATCAACAAGACTAAGGTTGTGTGCACCTTATGCAATGCTATTACTGTAGAAGTTCTTCCAGTCTCAAATACCACCTGAACGCAAAGCATCCCTTTGATGTAAGCAGTCAGTGATGCATTTTGGCTCGTGTTCTAATGCATCCCCTGGCTTAAGAAACCCGTTCTATATATTTTATATCAGTTTTCATTGAGTGCATCCATTTAGAAATGAAAAGTACCTTCACTCTGTATTCCTCCTGTCGGGGCTGCTGTTAGTGTACGCGTGTTTGCAGCTTGTTTCTTATATTAAACACAACCTTCTCCATCATCATCATCATCATCATCATCATCAGGAGAGTATGACCGTCCTCTCAGGTGGGTGGTCTACTTGTGGGTCTTCAGGTGGCTACCTAGGTGCAGCGTGGGCAGGGCAGAGTGGTGGTTGAGCCTTTCTCTCTCTCTCTCTCTTTGTAGTGCTGTCGCTTTGTCTCTGTGGAAAATGACATGCAGCTCCTTATTACACACTCAAGGTCATTAAGGATTCCTGTTTCTTTTCAAAATCAAAAAAATCGCCTCCCAGCTTCTCTGTGAACAACACACACACACACACACACACACACACACACACACAGTGTGTGAAACTACACAATGTCTTGTGGGAACCTGCACAATCTCAGAACAGTGTACGTTTTCTCACACTCTATCGCAGCTGCAAATTGGGAGCAGGACTGTGGCTCCTTATTACAATCGGTAAATATTTTAAAAACAGCCTTAGAAATGATTTTAGAAGAGAGAGAGAGAGAGAGAGACGATAAAGATGATGATGAAGAGGATGAGATTGACCTTAAGACGGCCCATCAGCAACCTGCAGGAGGTGAAATACGGTGTATATGTCTTCTCTAAGACATGAACCTGTGTCTGTGTGGGATGCAGAAACCGGCAACACAAGGGTTAATTTCTGAACTGTAATAAATTAAGTCTGTGAATAGATGTCCTCTATCTATCCTCTTGGCTCTTGGTTTTTACTCTCAGAGATTATAAGTGAAAGTTTGCTCTGGTGCAGGTTTAATCACACCATCTTATTAAAAAAAGGTACCAAAAAAGCAGCGCAGGTTTGACAGAAGTTACAGTAAATCAGGAGCTGATCTGTAAAAATGAGTCTGTCTGTTGAACTGTGGATATATCTGGATGGTTGTGGATACGGTTGGGGTTAGTGTGTGGGTCTGCATGTAAAAACATTGGTTTTGGTTGTTAATGTGAATGTGTGTGTGTGAGTATATACCTGTTAAATTTGACAATAACATTTTAAGAAACTGTTTATCAGATATAAAATATTAGATGTCAGCAGACTTTCATCCATTAAATTCAGATTGAATAGGATTTTTTTTTTTTAAATCTTTTGGCTGTGACATTCTGCATCCACAAATCCTCCATCTGCATATCAGTAAAGTGATCCAGCCTTGCTTCTACACCACCTCAGCATCGCTGCGTTATACGTTTCCTCTACGTCTGCTGCAGCGGTCTCGTAACTGAATCACAAATCAATTCACTCCAAACTGTACAGAAAGTGTTTTGGCCTCTTTATTCAAATGGAAATGCGATCTGTCAGGCCTCTCATCAAGGCGGATCTCCACTGCATCTATCTATTTTCCAACCCATTTGATGAAACGTTTACTTCCGTATGACGAAAGGCTTTATTGTTATCGTTTGAATTGGTGGTATGTCGTCAATTCTTTATTTATTTGCCTCCTTTAGTCACTAATGATGAATCATATTCTGTTACATCACAGCGACGTATTGTTGCAGCCTTTTGTTTTGTCATTTTAAAAAAGTGAAACGGTTTTATCCTCTCTCGTCCCTCAGGGAGTTAAAATACTTTGAAAGATGCTCCTCATGAAAGTGGTTGACGTGTCTCTACTTTGTTAATATGATGTGGGAATAAGGGAATGTAAACAACACAGAGTGTGACGAGTTCACAGGGACGTCTGAGCTCATCATTCGTTTTGTGTACTTTTCAGGTGTTCCAGCTGTTTTTGTGGCAGTGTGGGGGATCGTCAGGGCAACACTAGCAGATGCAAGGTGAGAGTCACAGTACGTTTATTTACTGGTCTCCTTTTACAACAATAAATCACAAATTAAAAAAAAAAAAAAAAGGGGTAGATGAGATTGAAAATAAACACGAAAAAAGGGAGACAAAAAGAAACGTTCAAGAATTGCTTATTTGCTTAATTGTTTTGACATTTCAGTCCTGAGTGAAATCCAATTAAATAGACATGCAGATCCTGTTCAAGGAAAATAAATTTCACACAAGTAAAGTTCGTATTTTTTTTAGATATATTTGTAATATATTTTTATATTTTGTTGTTTCCCCACACGGAAGACTTTTATTTTGAAAAGACAGTAGACATTTGACATTTGATCCAACATGGACTGAACTGAAAATCATTTCTAAAATAACTCAGGAGGGAAGAAAGAACAGGTGACCAGGCAGGGAGCTGATTGGCTGAAGGTAACACAGGAAGCAGGGGCAGGGCTAACGAGGTCGATGCAGAGCAGAGGTGGCGTAAAAATAGAATTAAACAAAATGCTGCTGAGCCCTACAAAACCTGGGCTGATATGTCACATTAGAAAATCTAGATACGATGGATATATGCTGGCTGTATATATGCACAGTGTTAAAGCACACATAACAAATACATCAGAAAATGCTCAGACGACCTCAGGGGGGGAACGGCGCTGAAAACATTCATGTCATTATGGGAGTCTGTTCGGTATCAGGGCACGTTGGAGAAATAGTGTGCTGCTGTTCTGCTGGAGGTACAACAGAGTTCAATTTACTCATTGACCCAAAAAATTGAAAGTCTGTGTACATTAGAAAACAGAGGCAGCGCTGTTGAAAACAGCACCATGATAACAAGTACATTTATTTATTTATTTATATATATAACAAAACAACTGCTACTGTAGTTGCTGTCAGTGTGTGAGGGGTTGAATCAACTGGAGGTTGACAAAAGTAATAATTTCACTTCAACACCTGAAGATATATAAAGTTATACTCTTTAGTTTCATGCCATTTCCCACATATTACATCAGGGACGTATATGCATGCATATGAAACATGCAAAGTGTACAAGTGCACAGCTTTTGCAATATAACTGCATAACCCATTAAACCCTGAAAAAACTGCTCTGTGGAAAGCGACGTATACGTGTAATTATGCAATGTTTACTTTTGAAATCTTTCATGGTTTAAAAAAAAAAAAAAAAATCCATCATACTTTTGAGTTACACAGATAAAACGAACCCATGTGTGTGATGTTGGGTAGGAATGGCAAGCAATTACACCCACGTACAAAAGCAAAAAAAAGCAAACACAAAATAAGAGAAAAGTTGCTGCACTTAAAGGAAAATGCAGGAAAAAAGACGAAGAAAATAGAAAAAGTTTTGTGTTGCAGTTTGGAGGGGAAAAAAAAAAGTATTGAAAACCTGAAATAAAAATGCAAACAACACTACAGTATAACAAATGTTAAGTTTAGAATATGACAAAGAGAAAAAGCAACAAGTACCATTCAGCTTGATAATATGTAAAGTGTAAAGAAGGGACATCTAGTTTTTAACTTTAACAAGAGATATGGAGACAAACCTCAGTTGGATGTTAGATATTTTACTGATGATTCATCTGCTGCTGCTTTGAAATCAGGAGTTCAAAGAGCCGCTTCTCTTTGCCGTTTCCTTCAACTCGTCCTCGTTCTGTTAAAAGAAATACAAACATACTTCCAAGTAAATATGAAATACCACAGCAAGCCCACACTGGAAATACCAGAAAACTCTACGTTAGAAGGAAAGCACCTGAGCAAAAAAGGATGCTATTTTTATTCAATGTATTGCCATAGTTGTCTTCATTATTATTATTTCCACTGATGCCACGACACCACAAAGGAATAAAGAAAGCCCACGTCCTGGCTGGATGACAAATTCACTGATTTACTCATTCATCCTCTATGTTGCGACAAAGCAGACATTTTTTTTCATGAATCACTTATTTCAGCCTGTCTGTCAAAGACACACGAGGAGACAGAATATCAAACAGAAATCAGCGAAGCGTCACACAGGTATGAATTAGAAGTAGAAAACCAGAAAATGTCCAAGTGAGCATGTATGAAACCGTTTGATTTAAAATTCTCTCTTATCTTTAGTTTCCTCTTTATTGCCGTCTCTCTATGCGTCTGTTTCCCCATTTATGATTTTTGTCTTCTGTCTTTCATATTTTTCTTGTAACTTGATCTTTTTTTTAATTTTTTTTTTATATTTGTCTCAACTGCAGGTGTTGGGAGTTAAGTGCTGGTAACATTAAGTGGATCTATCAGGTTCCCATCCTAACAGCCATCGGGGTAAGAGTGTGAGACCGTGAGTGAGTTTACTGTGAGGTAAAAATATGTTTTGATCTGCAGATTTAAGGTGAAGGAAATGTGTCATTTTTTTATTTTTTTTTTCCCACCTGTTGCGTAAATATGTGACAAGCCAAAAGAGAACAAACCCACAGATTGGAAAAGAAACCGATCTAAAAGCTGCCACAGAAGAGATATGTGAGCATGGCTGTAATAAAAATAAGAAAGAAATAAAAATCATCTGAGCACAATTAACCCCAAGACAGTACTGTAAACAAGTGGGTTGACCGTTCATATTTTTAAAAATGTTTTTAATGAGGAAGGAATTGGCACAAATAACAAGTGCTGAGGGACATGAACAAAGAAACCGAGGGACAGAGAGAGAGCAGGGATCATTAAAAAAACACTGCGTCCAACTTTCATAGTTTCTCAGGGAAATTATTGTATGCAGATATGGCGTTTAAAATGAAAGTTATTATTATTAAATATATGCTGAAACTGGGAATGAAGATGTTTAGTTATTAGTATCCAGAAAGTTGCTTTTTTTTAAATGACTTCTTTTTAATTCATATTCAAATGAGCATTATGGCATGCAACAACAGTATTTGTTGCCAATGCAAATTATGAAAACCCAAACAGGATTCACAACAATATCTCTCCGTCTTTTGATTTTTTGTGGAAATACGTGTTCGGACGTCGACGTCTCTGAATTCGATTAAGTTGAAGACGGCGTTACTTTATCTGGACTGATTCACTGCTGCCTGATTATCCGCCCGAAGACACAAAAAGAGTTCCTAATCCAACTACTGCAATCCTCGTGTACTTGTACTGTAAATTACACTTCATCTCAGTAAAGCCCGTCTGTGTGCTTCTGAAGTCCCTGGTGGAGAAATTAGATTTTTATATCTAACGAGGATAAAATAACTGATCATTTAACAGCTCGGGGATTAAGTGTGTTATCTAGCCAGATTGAAATATCTCAACAACTATTTGATTACCATGAAAATTGTTATGCCCCAGTTTAGGGGTGTTTAAGGCATAACACGTCTCCAAATACCACTTACAAAACTAAGGGATTAATTAAACAAATATTCATTTACAAGAATAAATCACAATTAAACCACAAACACAACTTCAGGGTGGACCCAGGCCAAACACATACTCTTTCGATCAACACTATTTACAATCAAAGTTTCCGCGCAGAAGGACATGTGGCAGGTTAGGAGAAAGCCATCTTGGCTCCTTATATGCTGCAGCCAATCAGAACGGAGGGCTTGGCATCCCTCAACGAATCACCTTCCAGGGGTTGGCACAGTCTTAGTTACTTGTGGAAAAACACTTGTAGAGACACAAACACAGCAGCCTACAACCAGCATACTCAAAAATAATGACCACAGTCATAACAAAAATGTTGTACAGACATTCGTGGCCCCCAGAGGATTAACCCTACTGGCTTTGATCATCCTCTGGCTTCATGTAGCGCCACCGTGAGGTTGGAATTTGTGGGTTTTGAGTGAAAATTGGTTAAAGAAAAATCTGTTTACACAGTTGTTTTGGTGGTAAGTCAATGTAATGTCCTCTGAAGTGATGGTTGTTGTATGTATGTGTGTCTTTGTGTGTGTGTGTCTGTGTGTGTGTGTGTCCGCCCACAAGAGAGTGAAATAATTTGTTGTTTTTACGGTGCAGTTTGTATATCAAAAATCTTCAAGATATGATGATTTATGTGCATTTGATATGCAGCAAAAATGTTTACATCTCTAGTTCAGTCGCTGATCAAAAGCAACGTGCACAGGCTTTCCATCCACAGGCAATTTTAAAATGGATTATTATTGCTATAAAAACATGCAAAACACCTGTCATCTCTTGTTACGTTTATAGATGCTGGAAGTGATGCCTCGTACGTTCTGCATGTCAAGTACAGGCTTTCAGTTCTCCTCACCGTGATGTGATCATTCCACATGAATGATCGTATTAATAGTCACCATCAGGCCTTGATGAGCAACATTTCTGGATGGTGCTGTATTCAGGTTCATTGTCTAAACGCCACTTTTTGTCATTTCGTCACATGCAGTCACATATTTTCTTGGTTTTTTAGGGTGAGTTTATCAATTATCACGTATTCCAATCACAAAACATTCAGTCCTCGATACTGTAATGCATTGTCACAATAGTCAATTCCTATTTTGTCTATGATAATAATCAAGGAACAACACGGTGGCTCTGGGTTTGAGTAAAGAAAATCTTAAAAACAAGAACCATGTCTGGATTATGTATAATGCATCTGTTACTATATGATCATTCAGGCTCATCCAAGCAGGATTTTCAAGTTTTTATCCACTTTACAAAAAAAATGGCTGCAGAAACATAAGCTCCAATTTGCATTTTTCAAATTACTCTGCCTCAGCCTCATTAATGTCTCTGTGACTTGTCTTTTCTTTTTAAGCTGTTTTCCAACTGCTGAAAAATAAATTGACTTTACAGAAAACTGCAGTAGATCGCTTCGGGTCATACAGGATATGCCTTTTTTTTTTGTTGCCAAGGCACTTAACCTTCAAGCGTTCAGTACTTGTTTAATCCTATTGTGTAATAAATGAAAAAAATATAAATAAATAAAAGATTTTTCCACCTCTTTTCTTCTGTTTCAGCTCAACTTTATCTTATTTGTGAACATTGTTCGAGTGTTGGCCACTAAAATTCGAGAGACAAACGCAGGGAGGTACGACACCAGGAAACAGTACAGGTACTGAGCTGAGTGCATCTATACATCTATAGCTCTTGAAGATGGGAGTTTGACGTTGAGTTGTCCAATCTCTCTCTCATGATTATTCATATTCACATTTTCCCTTATGTTTTCTGGTTTCAGTGTAGAAATGTATTCAAATGTATTTTAAAAATAAGATAATATCCAATAGTTTTATTATTTTTTATTCCCAGCCACCTTTATAAATAAGTAAACACACACACACACACACACACAAACGGACACAAAAACAGACTTGCCCTTCCTGATCCATAATCACTAGATGACTTTCGCTAACCTTAAACCGAGAATTAACTTAACATTTATACTGAGGGAACAAGGAGGCAAGTCCCCACAATGTGAGTAATACACACACACACACACACACACACAAAAGGCATTTTCACATCTGCAGTCACCTGCTGGCGCTGGCATCAGTTCGTCAGATAAAACCATCATAATTACAGTGTATTTTCTAAGAAGAGCGTGTGTTTTGAATGCTGTTTTGTGTATGAGTGGACTATTAGACAGAAACCATGATTATTTGTCAGGTGCACTAAACGTAAGAACCAATGAAGCCCATTGCAATACATACATGTGAAGTCAGAGTAGCAATAAAGAAAGCAAATATAGGAAGTAGAAAGAGTGGGGAAAAAAAATCTTGCACATCCGTCACGGTTTACAGACATACTGAACGTAGCGTTGGGATTTGCACAGTTCTGCTTTGCAAATGAGGGATTGTTAGCAGCATTAAAGGAGCACTCACTGTCTGTTCTACCTCCAGATATGAGCGGTTGTATAAAGTGGTGGAACTATTGTTTTTTGGGTTTTTTTGTTAAGCCCAGAAGAAGAAGGCGGAGATTGCTAGCTATATGATGCTATTATAGGATGTAAACAATGCAGGTTTTAGAATACTAAAAACACGTTTCACAAGGGACGAGATGCATTCAACATCAACACCTCAAACTCAATCTAAATTTTTGTTTGTTTACAAGGAAACTTTATAGGCATCCTATATGTTTACCACATATACTGTGGAACCAACAAACAAAATAATACTTTAATGAAAATGAAATGAAAATAACATTTCTTGGACTGCGTTAAATTACCTGTTTTTCTTGGCCAGATGTTACTCACTCAAACAGAAGGTCATCGCTGGTTGTTTGTGTTTGTCTGGGCAACAGATTTTGTTTTGAGACCTGTGGATTATGATTTATTTTTCTTTTGCATAATCAAAACATGCAGGTATTTGGCACTGCGGCGTAGTCAAAATAATGTTTAAAATTTAAATAAGTTAAGTGACGTTATTGGTTATGACACAACTAGATTGAAATTTCCATACGCATCAGAGTTGCCACAGAGTGTTATTGTCACAGCTGAAGATGGATCAGTTTCTTCTTCAAAGATAGCAGCAGCCTCTTAGAAATGCTGCCAGTGACTGAAGGCAGGTTTGTTCAATGAATACATACTCTGTGTTCAGCTAGTTTTAAGTTTATCATGCAGACCCGGTTTGCTATTGTTGTCTAAATTGCTCTTTCAACACAGGAATTACATTTTTCTTCCCGTGCAGCCACACACACACACACACACACACACACACACACGATTGTTACCGTTTTCATGGACTCTACATGGGACTTCTTACATGTTCCCAGCAGAGTCTGAATAGCTACAACCTGATCTGTTTTCTATACAATGCCACTTCCTTTTATTTTCAAGATGAATAAACACTTGAACTTGATAACCCAATCCTCTGTGCAATCACACCTCAATAAAAGACAGAGGCAACGATTCCTAATTGGAAAATCTGTCAGTTTGTCCTGAGCTGCTGCAAGGTAGATGGTCCAGATAGTTTCCATAAATAAAAAATGTGCATTATTTTTTCAGTAGGGCTGTCTGGGTGACACTGGGTCATAGATTCCTATGAGACAGATTTATGCATGTGCATGTAAATCAACCAGTTAGGGAAAGATAGTGTGGTCTGCATGTTATGAGCTAAAATCTACAGTGACTTAAAAAATATATATTCTGTATGCATTCATAGTTGTGCTTTACACTGACACACAACATTACACAGTGCTCTACAGAATTGTGTAGCACTTCCAACATATGTTTGTTATTTTGCAAAAATTCAAAGCAGTTGGGCTCTACACATATGTGTGTGTGTGTGTGTGTGTATCCATAGGAAACTGGCAAAGTCGACCCTTGTGTTGGTGCTGGTGTTTGGCATCCACTACATCATCTTTGTTGTATTGCCTCATACGTTTGAGGGGCCGAGCTGGGAGGTCCGCATGTACTGTGAGCTGTTTTTCAACTCATTCCAGGTGCTTTTTACATTTTTTTATTTTCTTTATTAATTAGTTATTCACATATCAGCTCAGTGATTTTATGAGTGTATATTGGAAGTACTTTGGTGTTTTAGTATGTGCTGCATTTTCATTTTGCAGTGTGACACTAACCACAATTATCTGCTATAAATGACTCACTGTCAGTGTCAGAGTGAAGCACTGTGCTTCATTATTCAGTGAAGCAGCTTGATGAGATTGATCCAGTGTCATAATGCAATGTTTAAATGAGTCATTTCAAGCTACGTGTGAGTAAAGGGTGCAATTTCCTACACATTCACAAAATTACATTTCACGCATAATTAGTTTATTTTTTGAGCCTGGTATAGTTATTTACTTACAAAACAGAGTGTAAATATTTCCACTCTTACTTTATGAGCTACTGTAATTTTCTCAATTCAACATTAAATTGCTTCAATGGCTGAATTGGAAAAAATGAGCTCTTTCATGTGAAAATGAAAATTGTCGGAGAAAATCAAATTAATTTGTACTATATATATATATATATATATATATATATATATATATATATATATATATATATACAGATAGATCTTACAGCACTGACTCAGGCAGATAATAGTTGGCTTTCATTCTTGTGAACTTGGAGTTAATGTAATATTAAAAGCATAGGTGGAAACTATGAACTTCAAGGGCACGCAGACAAATGAGGATGTAATGAAAGTGCATGATGACGTTGATAAGATGTGTTAGTTTCTAACCTCCAATACACTTTTCAAAATCTAAGTAGTGCTCCTACAAATCACATCCTTTGGGAAAAAAAATATTTTTTATTAACATAAAGATCAACATCGTCTGCAAACTATTTCTCCTGCAAGCCACGGCCCGTGATACGTTCAGGAAGACATCAAAAACTGAACAAATCCACATTGTTTAACCCGTGCATGCTTAAATTATAGACATCCAATGGAGCAATCATAATTCTTGCTGCAGTATGATGGCTAATGGTGTTTAGTCAACCAAAAATGATGAGACCTATTTATTCCTCGAGCAATTACATCAATTTTATTTTTTGATGTGCATTTAAATGTGTGCTAGTTAAAATAATTTCTATCAAAGTGAAAGCGGAAGCATTTATCGTCATGAAAGGGCTTTTGTGATTTTTTTTTTTTTTTAGAGAAATCTGTTTGTGTGCCTCAGCAAAAGCCAAAAAAAAAAGCCAAAAAAAAAAAGACTGGATGTTTGCATTTGTGTCGGTGGTCTAAATGGCCAGAGATGCAACAAAAGCACAATTTCAAAAAAACAAAAAACAAAAGAACCAAAAGCCTGACCTGCATCACTCCACCAGCCCAGCATGAGCAGGTGTGTTTAAAGACACAACATTTCCAAATACATAAAATAGAAAACGGCCTTGCAGTGTGAAGATAACAGATGAAACATTTGAGATGTTAAATGTGAGCTCACATACAATATGTGACCTTAAATCAAGTGAAGGTCTTGTAATATGACCGGCTGGTGCCTCTGTGACCATCACATGCTCACATAGAAACATAACATATGCTTCACAATATATATATATACAGTATATATATAAAGCCATGTACCAGATCGCAAAGACACTGATGTGAATTTGAGTGCAGAGTTTCAAGATGGATACAACACTTCAAACTAATTTAGAAACTGTAATGTATCCAGACAAAAGAAAGCATCCAACAGTGCTGTCTGAAGTATTTGGTTATTTATCTGATGAGTGTTATCCAACGCTTGCATAAGCATCTAGAGATGTGTTCTGCCTGCGCTTTAATGAAAAGCCCATGAATGTGAAACGAATGTACCCACTGAGATATTTGTACACGGGGGCTTCGATTTTTAAAAGGAACATCAGTGTCAATATCTTCAATATCTGATGGCCACTAATTAACTGCTCTTCTCTTTACTGTGTTAGAGAACAACCTGAACTTTTTTTGCTCTGTTATAATTAATCAATATTAATATGTATTTAAAGCACAGTACTGAAATAATGAAGTCTTAAATGAGGTGTTGACACAGGGATCTTCTTCAATAAAGGGAATCGCAATGAGGAAATTAAGCAGGACCCACATTAAGGCTCCTAACATGTCAGCTGATGCATCTTTTTTAATTTTCATTAAATTAGCTCAAACCAGTTGATGAATTAATCTTGAAACTTGGCAATACATGTCACAGCTTAACTTCATATAGAAATGCACATCACTATATCATATATAATTGTGAACTAGTTGAGGGTATAAATATTAAAAGCAACTTTAAAAACTAAGTTCACATATTTCTGATTACATGTCATTTTCAAACTTTACTAGAACTTCAAATTCACAGTTTTTTTTTAAAAGAAGACCTAAAATAGAACCACTCGGGTCTTAAAGGGGGATTGAATTGTAATAAAGAAGTTATTAATGTTGATTTTCACTCGTAGTAAATCTTTAATCAAACGACTTTGAGGATAAACGTGTCTGGAGGCTGTTCTTCTTTCCAGTGTTACAGTGTCGATTTAAGCTTCTCAGGTTGTCTCTCACTGGCAAGGATGTGCAAGAAAGCACACACACACACACAACCGTGCACACACTAACACACATTCATGGTCACACACACTTTTCCATAATACACCATTTTCACAAAGTACCACACTGTGTCCTTCATTTTCGTTTTATATCTGGAATCAAAAGCAGATGAAGCAGATATTAATGTTTCTGTCTTTTTTTTTTGACTTGGAAACATCTTAGTGATAATAAATAGTGTCAGTGCTGTACTGAGATGAAATGTGATCATCCTATACCTACTATATATATGAGGTTTTTATTCACTTGCTCTCGCTACAGCACTCATAATTTATATGTCATTCTCTTCTTTTCAGGGGTTTTTTGTGTCCATTATTTATTGCTTCTGCAATGGAGAGGTGAGTGTATATATTACTATAAACTATATTACTTAAAAATAAGTTTCTGTTTGGTTTCAGAGTGAAAAAGGGTCCAAGTGTTGAGATCTTCTGTTTCTCTCCATCTTCCTCCATCTTTCTCTATCTCATACTTACTCTGCACTCAGCGCTTTTCTCTGCTTGGTTTTTCTGTACCACGATTTTCGTCCTCCAGGACCTTTTCAAATGATTCAAACAACTCGAAATTATCAAAAAACAGAAGATGTTTGTTTTCTGTTGAGTCAGAGCTAAATCAAAGCCCTATGAAGCATAATTTTGTTATTTAGCCCTGAAAATTAACACTGTCTAGACAACTTTAAATTGCTCAGACATAAACGCTATAGTTGCATCTCGACATTTTTATAAAAATTCCCAACCAAGTGTTTGCAAAAGAAATAAAACTTTTAATCAACTTACTTAGAAAAGTATAGATTTAGATAAAAAAATTCTCCTCCCGCAGGTCCAAACAGAGATAAAGAAAACATGGACCCGCTGGAATCTGACCTTCGAGTGGGAAGGCCCTGTGGTCTGCGGCCGCTACCGTTACGGCTCAGTCGTCGTTGGCCTCAACAACAACAGCACCAGCAGCCAGTCCCACCTGGCAGGGGGAGGCCCCTCCACACGCTCCACCACGCTTGTTTCAAGTCGCGTTTATCGCAGCACAGGTCCCTCCGTGATCAGCATGCACGCCACGCTGCCTGGATACGTGATCAGTAACTCAGACCCGTCAATACCGGAAGAACCCGAGGACAGCGGCCCCAAGCGGGTGGACGATATCTCGCTGAAGGAGAATCTTCCTGTTTTCAATACCAGCGCTACAGCCGAGGATGAGGAGGAAACAATGTAGTGCTCAACACACATCCACAACAAGGTGGAGAGACTGACGGAAAAGGTTTGTAAAGAAAAGAGAGTAACAAACACGATTACGCAGTTATGAAGCTGAATGTCAGTTTGCTGCATTAGTGTCGTTCTGCAGAGTTTTAAATCAAACACACGAGATCTTTAACATGTTGGTCGATGAGTCCTACCTGCCTGGGCAAGTCACACAGGACCCTTCAGAGATTTACTTTACAAAAGGTAGAAATGAAAAAGGAGGTAAGATAACAGGTAAATAAAAAAAATGTAAAGAATTACCAACCAGCGGGATGGCTGCAAAATAAAAAAACTGCAACGTGGAAACTTGATCAATGTTTGTTCTTGCCACTAAGTGTTCAGTAAATTTTAATACATAGCTCAAAGCTCCACAGAAAATGTGATTTTTATTTTTTATTTTTTTTCCTCCAGCCATGTACTGGAGTGTCCGTCCCTCCTGTCGGCTTAATTACGATTACAGTGTCTGCCATAGAAGAGGAGTCAGTCAGCATGATGGTGAAATGATGTGCTTGCTTGTACAGTCAGCCTATTTTGTGATGGGGAAAAAAAGAAAAGAAAAACATGCTGCCTCTGGTTCCCAATGGTACTAAACTAAAAGATTTAAAGAATATTGTTGTCTGTGACCTTAAACGTGAAATGAACTGCAGATGATACTCACATTTTAGGGGATGCATTGATGTATTTGTGTGCAAAGACACACTGTTGAACTGTTTACCAACCTGTAAGCAGGACCACAGGAACAGTGGGTCCAGTCAGTCATACAGATGTCACGACACGTCAAATGTGACGCCATTAAAAGCACAATTTTTTTCTATTTTGACAATCAATCTCCGTGTAGACCTACATTTGGTGGCTGCTTACTGCTGCTTACTGCTCGCATGTCTGCCGCTGCATTACAGCGCTTGTCACAAACGTAGAATCTCGCTTGTTTACGTGCCTCGCCTGCAGAAGCTTTTAAAAAAAGGACTCGAATCGATCCTTCTTGAATCTCGTCTGTCCGTGTGCTAAATGAAATTGGCAGCTTTGTTCCTCTGTGATACTTGTTTCTGTCTTTCCTCTTACGTCTGTTTCCTGTCTCCCTGTTATTTGCTGATAAATGTTTTTTTTTTCAGAAATTACCTGTTGAGCTGCTCTTTGACATTCCAGCTATCAATGAATGTGCTGAATTGTTTCTTTAAATATTATCTATTCCTACATAACACATTGTAAGATATGCATCATTTTGCTGCTCTGTTTATTGGATATTTCAGGGGGGTAAACTTGTTTGCTGTCGTGCAAGCAGTAGGATGATCCTTCAGCTTTGTCTACTTTTTATTCAGTGAAGAAACCACTCTAGGTTATGTTAGCTTGGTGCAGAGTCTGCAGGGAGGATTAAGGCCTTTAAGCTCTGCCAAAAGAGAAATGCACCATCAGGTAGCTCCTTGTTATGATCCAGTCCAGGAAAACCACCAAAATAAAAAGAGAATTTGGAAGTCGTTTTAAGTGTTTCAGACTTTTGGATTCACAACAAGGTAAATCAACCATAAATGATCTATTCAAACAATAAGAAACAAAACTACAATTTACTAACTGCTAATTTAATAAAAAAAACTTAGGAAATGGTATTAAACAAGAATGCCTAAACGTAAACTGTGCTGGTATATGTGTGGGTTATTTACAGTATTATGCATAAAAACTGGTTGGTTGACTGGCCTGCAGGAGCTGAGGGAAGCCCAATCAGTCCTATGTAGTCTCCACAGCAGGTTGCAGCATGCAGGGAGTTAAAGCGCACAACACACAAATACGACCGACCTCTGGGTCGTAACAGTCCTGCACCGTCTTAGCCACAGCTCTGTCTGCTATAGGCTCTTATAAACGACAGTGTCTTATTTTATATGCAACATTTGAGTTGTTAGAGATACCTGTGATGGAAAAGGGGGGGGGGGGGGGGGGGGGGGGGTAACATAACTTTTTAATCACCCACCTTCAGTTGTTATGGTAACACCTAAGCCAGGTATTATTGGAGGTTATATCGATAATGTCTATGCCATTGTGAAATTCAAATGAAATCAAAGTGATTTGACATCCAATAAAATGTATTCGTGGGTCTTTAAAAGTAGTTTCTTGTTTTCATTTCCTTCCGTCGATGAAGTCACAGCCGTGTTGTGTGTCTGCTGCCGTCTGAACAGAAGCTGTTCCTGAACTTATTTAACACAGTTACAGCTACCATAGCGATAACCATGTCCACAGCTTGTTGGAGCTCCGCTTTTCCAAAAGAAGCAATGAGTAATAAAGTGACAGATGATCTCTCATGTGTATCAACATTACCCTGAACTGGCAGAGGACTGACCCGTCACACTAACAGATCTGAATGAGTTTGTAAATCAGTCTTGTTTTTCTGTTCAGGTTTGTTGTTATTGCTGCTTCTGCTTTCTATGCATTGGGCTTTAATTACCACATTGTGTGCATACTGACTCTCAGCCGCGATCACTCAATCATGTCATGTAATTAGTTGCTTTTTGCATGTATTTTAGATCATATTTAACACCTCTTTTTCCATCCTTTTGTCTGTTCGGTTTTTGTTGGTTTATTGTTCTGTTTAGTTCATTTTTTTTAATATATTAAATTACCAAAGAAAACGGGGGAAATAATAGCATTGATATTCTATCATCAGTGACTTCACATCAGTAATTGGCTTTTGAAACAAGTGTTTAATATTGTCAGGATAATTACGGACAGTTTGCATATGCCTTGAGGAAAGATCAGACCGGTGACTGGAGTCTCTCAGGGTAACGACTGCTGAATAAAACAGTATGTAGATCAGTTCTCGGAGGTGGAAATTGATATTCAATTTGAGATATGGGGGGGGGGGGAAACACACACCAGGGGAGCTGCTGCAAAGTGCTGTGCTCAAGGATATGAGATGGACCAGACAGGTTAAAAAGAAACAGATGGACATAAAAAACTGTTTTTGGAGTAGTCATAAACATGAAAAATGACATTTATATACATTAATATAATGTAATAGATGTTTTCTCTCAGCATTTTTTTTTTTTTTTTATCTGATTTTGCAGTAAAAAAAATTTGCTGGCTCATAGTTTCCTAATAGTAATATTGTAGCACAACATATTTATCCAAAACCATAATCTTTTACTTACCATAATACTAATTTTGTTGCCTAAACTTGGAAAAACTGCACGCGGGAGTCGGGATGCGAGAGTCTTTCATCCTGTTAGGAGGTTTGTGTTACCTGTAAACTGCACATGTCAACACTGTGTGTCCGGAGACAAGTAAGAGACATTTACCCAAAACACTTTGTATCCTGTCCTAAATGTGTCTGTGAGGAAGCTGTGAGACACACACTTATTGTATAAACGGTGTTGTTCTGTCCGCGTGAACGAGCACCCCTTGAACACATCATCAAGGTAAACAACTTGTACCATGCTGGGATGATTGGAGTAGTCATGGTGGCTCACGACTCATCTCTGCATGAGTCTGTATAAAAAAAAATAAAGATATAAAACATATTACTAGTACAGCATGTAGCATAAGTACTTTAATACTATAAGAGTAGTAGAACCTGTTGCAGTAGTTGTAATATGGTTTTATAGATATTTGTTTATGGAAGTACGAGTGAGAATTAGAGATGACAAACAAATCTCTGATTCTGATGTAAATGTAATTTTGCAGTTTCCTGCATTGCTGTGTCTGAAGATGGTGTGACTACTCTACAGGCGAACGGCTGGCTGATGCGTGCCGTGAATATTAACAACACATTGATTTTTATTTTATTTTTTATTTTATTTATTTATTCCTGGCCTGTGTAGAGACCTGCTGATGGTCACAGCAGTGAGATAGAGATGAAACTACGGATGCCAAACCAGTAAAAATTAAAATGACTTACAGCAGGAGAATCTCCACCGCTCTTTAATACTGTGTTAACACTGAAAGACGACTGACAGCAACAACCCTCGACTCCTCGTGACAACAGGGCTTACCGAGAAGTTCACCGTTAGTTTTTCCCTCCGCAGGTTCGCCCACCGGCTCGAGGACTGTAGGTGTTTGGGCTGCACACTGAGAACGCATACAGACCAGTAGCACGAAGCAACACAGGACCACAATGTCTCTGTGTGCCACTGTCCTCTCTTTTGACGTCAGTGTTTCACTTTGAGTCAATGGAGCTATGAGTCAGTGACTGTTATATTCTGTATTTCACTTCTTTTTAATACCCTCAAATCAATGCCATCCCACCTCTTTTTTTCTCTCTCTCTTTCTGAAGCTGTTTGCTTGGTGGTATTTCATTCCTTATTGATGAAGTTCATCAATCTCAGAGTCAAAAGCTTTTTCGCTGTAAAAGGTCAGAAACAGCACACCGCTACCACAACAGCAACTATCCAGTGATAACTGTGACACCGAAGCTCTGAGGCTCAGTTTGTCACAGACACACCCACATAAATGACTTGAATCATTTGTTCTGTAGCCTCATATTTTATTACTAAGTAAAACATACTTGTCAGTAGGTGACTTCATATGTTAGAGTATCAATTGCTTCAGATTGACCTTCCTGAGCATGATAAGGTGTGCAAGAATCAATGACTTCCTTCCTTTGAATCAGGCTTTCATGTGATGTCACCTCTCTCTTCTTCTTTATCCATCCATTCATGTGTTGGTTGTCCCCATCAAGCTCTTCACCATCACTACAACCGTCATGATTCTCGGTGTTTTTAGTTTTTTTTTCCTTTCATCCTTTCTTTCTTACCTTGTTCCCACACCCACCTGCTCACTTGTTGCCACTCCCCAGTTATCTTCACCTGCTGCTCATTATCTCATCAGCCTCCAGTATTATATAAACTGCTCCTCTGGCATTCGTTTCCTGCCAGTGTGTCAACGCTATGTTGATTCCAGCCACCTGTTCCCGTCAGTGTTTCCTGGTTTCTGTGTTGTCTGTCTGTATTTTGAACTTTCTGCCTGTTTTTGCCCTCTGGACGTGTATATCCTTGTTGTTTTGAATGTCTTTGTTACCAACATGTAAGCCTGTTGAAGCCTCTGAACACATTTGTGACAGCAAGACGTCTTTGGTCCATGCCCTCCGAAACATTTTTCTGATATTTTGGCAATGACAACATAATTTGCCTTTTGTGAATAATGGTTTGATGTGACAACACTATGGCTAACGTTTAAGCACATAAAAAGCTTGTCAAGTTTGGGGGAAGCTCATGATTTGGTTTCTCTTACAAGGTTTCCCCCATTTTTACGCACAAGCCTGACAATATTGCACCTATAATATAAAAGTTACTGTTCAACACTTTATAGATGAGTCATAACCCTGGTTAAACAGGTCGGATACCTTGGCATTTAATATTAACAGTATATTTTAAACAGTAATTGATAATATAAGCTGATTAGTTGCGGAGATGTTCATATTATTGACACGATCTTACAGGATAAATCTTTTGCACAATTTTACTTTTTGTAAACAGTTGTGTGTTTGAGAAAAGGTTTTTTTTTTTTTTTTTTTTTTTTAAATTAAGCAATTGTGAAAGACCTGCTGAGAAAATGGATGATGCACAAAAAACCTATTAAGCGGTTGGAGTTTGGGGATGAACGCGGTGCTCTTGAAGGTCAGATGACTCAGCTGTGCATCTGTTTGCAGTATGTCCGGCTATAGTGTGGGTTGCCAGATATGAGCAGTGAGCAAACTGTTTTGATTTTGGTCTGTACAGTCACAAGGCTAATGAAATGTGACCACACAGCTTTGAGATGCAGCGCACAGTCACTGTGTCTGCTTGTTATAATAAGCATTTGTTTATTTAAAAAAAAAATAAAAATCTAACACAGATGTTCCCAAACTTTATCAGCTCGAGAGCCAAAATAGAAATCTGGTGTCGGAACTTACAAAATTACTTTTACAAATACTTTTACAAACTACTGATAAAGAATGAATTGAAAAAAGTTTCCTTCAGCCACTTCTTAAGAAATGACCTCGCATATCATAAAATAGTTATGCATTTTATACTCTGGTTGTGAAAAGTTCAGTCTTGAGCAGAACGATGCAACAAATAAACAGATCCCAGAGGCATCCTGACATGGATCGCTGGGATGTGACTGCAAAAGTACCAGATGGAGCATGCAGTCAAGACTGTAAACATCAATCAAAGACGTTATTATGGAAAACAAATTGAGATTTTCTTTGTGGGGAACTGAAAAGCTCAAATTCTTTGATTTAAAAAAAAAAAGCCAATTTTTTTTTTTCTTTCATCCTCATCGTTCTGTGTGAAAGTTGAGAGGCTGTTACCATCGTTCTCTAGAGAGTACGCGACCGACCACAGGATGAGAGAAGGAAAGAGATGCAAAACATAGATAGAGGCAGAGACGGTCATGATGCAGTAACTATTCAGTTCGGTAGTAAGACACAATCATCGTGACATTTGAGTGTGAGAGAGGGGTGTAAAGAATTTCAAAATACAGACGGTGGGGCATTAAAGGGAGATGTGAAGTGAATAAATGAGTGAATGAGTGGCGCAGTTTTTCAATTCTTAAAGCTCCACAGTGACCTTTTTTTTTAGAGGCATTGAGAAGTCAGGCAGATGATCTTTTGTTTGATAGTTTGACAGTTGATAAAGGTTGCTGACTTATGAAAAGTTTGACGAAAACGTTGACAAACTGAAAAAAGACAATTTATTCTACAACGAAATTCTCCCGCTTCTCATTAGGATGACTCGTATCTTTTTTTTAAATTTTATTTTATTTTATTTTTCTTACCCTCAAATACCGCATTATTGTCAATTCCATGTTTACAACATCCACTACGCGAGAAACGACAACAAAACTAAAAAAAAAAAAAAAAAAAAAAAAAAACACATGCAAAAGGGATTTTATTATGAAATGCACATAGGAAGTGCAAAACAGTGCAATCTGTAGCTTTGGTAGAAAGTTGTGAAAAGCCAATATATCAAAAAAACGCAATATACTTTGCACCCAAAGGTTGATCAGATGCTGTAAGAGGATATACTCAAATACATTACAATGTGCTTTTCCTGCTGCTATTTAGCAGTGTTTTAATCAGCTGCATTTTATGAACAGAAAGAGGTATGTTCAATAAGGGAACGGGTTATGCAACATTTTCAAGCGTAACTCCCATCTGCCTTCTTCAATTTACATTATGCTTATTATATAGCAGAGGTAGCAATAAGTGCCATCTTTCAGGCAGTTTGAGATGCCACTGAAATCTCTTCTTTATATAGGGTGTGCTTCAGAAAGTGGAGTACAAAACCCTTTTCAACTATCGCACTTTGAAATGTCACTTCTTCTTCTTCTTTTTGTTCGTGGTCTATTGGAAACTAGTTTTCAGTAACAAAAGAACATAACTGACACATTAGCAGTCTGACTGGATGGAGTCTGATAGAAATTCAGACCACAATATCTTCCCAGAGAGCCCCGAATGACTTTAAATGTCAGTTACCCAGTTCAATGGGTTATTGCACCTTGGTGCATCTTTAATTTGCACAATTTGAACTTTTTCAGATGATAGGGACACTGCTGGAGAGTTGACAGTTCCCATTTTTCTGAGAATGGATGACAGAATAAGATCAAATCGTTAATACCCCCTGTTTTTTCTAGGGTTATGTTATTTATTTTTTATTTATCTGCTCCTGGAAACTACAACTACGCTACAATTTATTTATTTATTTTTTCATATTGTGTTTGTGTGTGTGTGGACAATACAAAGCAGTGGAGCCTTGCCTCAGGCAGACGAGGAAATTTCATAGTCACATGTTGTTTACACCCTCCAATGCATGTCCATGAACTATCCATCTATATGTTTGGCACTCATTCATTCTCCATATAATAATAATAATAATAATAATAATAATAATAATAATAATGCTGAACTCAGACGCATCACTGCTACATACTGTGTGCTTTAAGAAATATAACTTCTTCCTCTTGTATATTCAGTGCACACATACTTGGACTAGACCCTGGTATCAAAGTCTTGTATATATTTCTCACAACCATTCAGCTAATTCTCCTTGTGATTTCGGTGCAGCACAAGAATAACACACACTCTTAGAAAAACATGTGGCCGGAGAACACAATCCAGACAAACAACCAGGGAAAGCAAATTGGTTATAAAAAATGTTTCTTCCTCAGCAGAGGAAGTGGAAGGAGACAGGACACTGCCTGCCTTTTAGAAATGGGAGATATTGTTGGACAGAAAGCATCTGTTGTGTATAATGACCCGTCTCCCGCGGCTTGTGCAATTTCTACCACTTTTGTTATATCAGAGCAAACGGCCGTCACGGTGTTCCAGCCTCGGCTGTGCCAAGGTAACAAATAAGACAAACTGCCACTTCCAGTCAGCGTAGTGACAAATGTGACCTTTGTTTTGTCTCTGTTAATTCGTACACGTTGGTATTTTTAATTGCACAGATCGCAGACTCCATTAACTATCAAGTGTCTTTTAACAGGCTCAGCTCTGCCTCTCCTAGAACATATTTAAAAAAAAAAGAGATAATAGATAATGTGGGTGGTTATGAATGCAAAAAAAATCTATGCAATCTCCCCTGACGAACACAAATAGTTGAAGAACAAGGTCTTAGTAACTTTAACACGGTTCTAGGATATAGTAAAGTAAGTCAACTCTGTCACATGTAAGTACTGTGAAACATATCTAGGACTACTGAGGCGTAAAAACACACACCGAACAAGCAGCGATAACATTTTGTCTGAGATGATGAACCGCGCCTGCCTTTCATCATCATCATCATCATCATCATCAAGCGTCATTCTTTTAGCAAGTGGCCAAGACAACAACATATGTTTACTTCTAAATAACAAAGCACTCTAACTGCTGTAAGTGTTATGAGTCATGTGCGTCGGGAGCAAAAAGGAGGAAGTAGCGTGATGTTTCTGTTTATATGGTGTATAGAGAAAGAGTCTGCAGAGGGAGGAGGTCGGGATGTTAGACTTTAACATGAATCAACTGCTGTTGTTCCCTAACCTCAACCCGTTGGTCTTTCTTATGACTTTGTATAAAAGTAGTCATTTTTTTTATGTATATTTTTTGGGGGCATTTTTGCCTTTTGTTGAGCAGACAGTTAACAGGCAGACAGGAAGGATGATGCTGCACACAGTGAACGTTTTGAGGCTAAAGAATAATGGTCTGGGTCTGGTTTTATGATTTGGTTTGGTCCTTTTTAAGGGAAATCGTACAGTAAATGCACTTCTTTCTGTCTTCTTTTATCACAGCTTATAAGTACACTGTTTTGCAAAAAAGTTTCTTCCTGTTTTAGACATGAAATTGCCCTTGTGCATGAAGCCCTTCAGAGTATCGTAGCAGCATAATGCTGTGGTGTCCATGTGTTTTGAGATACAGGATATCATGTTATTTGGTAGTACGGTGTACTGTGTGTATGCAGTGGATTACACATAGTACACAACAGGATTAGGGACATGCAGTTGTTGTTGGTAAAGCCTCTCATTACAATGGCTTGAACAGTTCCCAGTAGATGCTCTTTACAGATCTAGTGTGAAATTAAAGCTCTTGACCCTGGTTGTTTACTGGAAGCACCATCCTCTAGTGCTGACCCGCTAGTGACACACACACACACACAACCACACACACACACACACCCAGCTGACTGTGAGGGATGGATCATTTTCTATTCAACATGTCTCACTGCAACATGCTTCGATGATCTACCATAAGTACTCCTGAACATTTCTACTGTCATCTGGTGTGTTTAGTCACAGATGCTGATCATATTAGATGATGATGTCTGTCACGTTGTACATGAGGCATCATGGTCTGCATCAGCAGTTTTTCTCAGTAAACATGACGTCATCCATATTTACAGTACACGTTTCCCATATGACGAGGCTACATGCTGCAGATAATACCAGTCACATCTTCGTTTTATCTTTTATACTTATGAAAGAAATTTTAAGAGAGTGAAAAACATTATATATATATATATATATATATATATATATATATATATATATATACTGTATATAGGTGTCTTGCATCTATGCTTCGTATTCACACCTGCAATTGGCAGTCTAATTCTGAATGTGATAATTATCTATCACACCATATTCGAAAAACAGCACAGCATGCTCTAACCTCAGAAAAAGAAATAATGAACATGAACAAATGATCATGCAGATATCGGTGCAGATGAAACTCAAAACACAAAAAAAGTATATTTTCTAGGGATTTACCGAGTTGTCAGATGTCTGAATATTGTTTACATCAACTACCGAGGTTTTCCTAGAAACGTTTCTGCCGCCGTTCGCGTCAGATCCTGCGGCGTCTTTTGTTACTCGGTATCTGATCCCAAATAGACTGCAGATTTTCTTCAACAGTAGGTCGACAATCTCCTCCTCTTCAGAGGGCTGAGTAAGAGAGAGAAGGGAAAAGTAAATTGTTAGAACGACAGATATTATTAGAGAGATAATTTTTTTTTTCATCCATAATCTCTGTTTTAATGCATTTCTCTCCTTTTTGAGCTGTGTGAAATACAGACGTCTAAGAATGGAAGTGCAATTCAGTTCAGGTATGTTACTGCATAGGTGTAAACCTAAAACCCCACAGAGAATAACAATGAAATGACTGTTTCCTCTATTGCAGTGGCCTTTTGTAAGAGAGCATTTGTCTGCACTTTAGACATGTATTAACAGACAGCTGTGATGAGGGTCGCATTGTTTAAGTCATATAGAGTCTATGGTTTAATATGTAGGATTGAGGACAACCATTAAAAGAGAGCCACGGATCTGTTTCAGGTTTCTTCCTGTTAAAAAGGGGAGTTTTTTTCTTCGTTGCTGCCGTCACCATGTGCTTGTTCATGAGGGGAAATGTTGGTTCTCTGTAAATTAAAGAGTAAAGTCTAGACCTGCTTTATGTAAAAAAAAAGTGTCATAAAATTATTTCATCTGGTGCTATATAAATAAAACTGAGTTGATGCAAACGTCTGGTTTCCTTTTTTCATTTTAGTTCTCGAAATTCTCGTCTTCAACACGTTAAAAAAAAAAAACACTCTACTTCTCTACGGACAATTTAAAACCACGATCACAAACGTCTCTGCTTCAACATGTAACCGTTTGAAACTGATTCGTCTTCATTCTCATCTGTGTTTTGCCTTTTTATTTATTCGTAATTTGTCTGTAACGAGAACAGTGATGGATTGACTTGGCATGAATAGAAACGCCGGCTTTGTTCCAGCCTGCAGGGCTGAAGTTGTTCATGACAAAAACAACCTCGCACACCAGCGAGTGAAAATATGAGCTGCTGTTGGGCCCCTTTCCAAACTAAACAGCTGCTGCTATGGGATACAAAAAGAGGTGAGAAACTAATATCCAAAAGAAGAAATTATGCCAAGGAGAGGCTTACACTGCTTTTTTTTGTTTTGTTTGAAATACCATCATTAAGTCTAACACAGGCTATTAAAAAGACACACAAAATCAAGCGATCAAGTCAATTGTTCTGTTAAACAGGTTTTGAAGAAGCAGAATGAGCGAGTAAAGAACTGAGATCTTCTAATGAATCATAATTTCAGCCTTGTACCTTGCACACCTTGCAGGCATTAAGAAGGCATTGTGGACACCTGGTGAACGTTTAGCTCTTATTTGGTCTCCAACAAGCGCCTGATGATGGGAATATGTGTCTCTACATGCTGCTACATGCTCCAAGTGAGAGTTTATTTAAAACAATATGTACTGTATGTATACAGTACAGATCATATTTTTGGTGTAAAACGATGACGAGTGATAAATATTA
The DNA here is from genome assembly GCA_036937835.1 of Pampus argenteus. Classification (NCBI taxonomy): domain Eukaryota; kingdom Metazoa; phylum Chordata; class Actinopteri; order Scombriformes; family Stromateidae; genus Pampus; species Pampus argenteus. Next base: position 5,199,326 of record CM072872.1, on the reverse strand, counting down.
CCTTGTGATATATTTGCTCCTGATTGAAAGCCACAAGGATCACTGAGATGAAGAGATTGAGCACTACGAAGGTCATGAACACAACGCAGGAGCCGACGAGTAAAGCGCCGAGCAGAAGGTTATAGTCCAAAACCTGGTGAGCAATAAATCAGTGAGATGTCACCAATCAACGTGAGCTCAAACTAGGAGTTTGGAGTCATAGTTAAATATTATAATACTATATATTTCCTAATATTCAGTCTGTCATTAAGTTTCGATCAGGTTTACCTCTTCATAGTTAAAGATGCCCATCTGCAAGCTGATGAGGGTCAGGAGAGCGTCTAATAAAGTTCTATAGGAGGACATCTTCCAGCCATACATCACGTTGCACTAGAACGAGTAGGATCATTATATCAGATAGATTACCGTATTAACAGTTTCAGGAGAATATGTTCAGGAATAGATAGAACTCAACTTAATAAAGAGGGAGGATTCTCACCGTTATGGCGTATGCCATAAGCATGATCACAATGACCACGAGGAAACCTGTGATGTCTTTCCAGGCTCGCTGCAGTGAAGCTGTGATTATGTTCATCTTGGGGTTCAATCTTAGCAGATGCCACAGTTTGATTGTGGCAAGCAGAACCACGAAGGCGATCAGATACTGAAGCACTAAGTCTGCTGTAACCGTCTCATAAAAACTGGCAAATCTACATACGCAGTAAAAGAGAAAGAGAAAGTATATAAATATAAAAAGCACCGCATCGTCTACACATGTGCACGTGTTGGCTCGACACACGGTTAAGCATAAGGGTTGAATACAGTATATGTTAGTCTCACTGGTCCTTGTTATTCTGGTAGTAGGTCATATCACGATTCCCAAGCAGAGTCCTCCTGATGAAGATAGCCACGGCGCTCCAGGTCAGTAGGATGATAGTCAGCTCGAGAAGGTTCCACTTGCTCTTGAGGTACGCCCACCGCTGCTGCTTCATTAACTTGCCCTGTAATGTAACAACAGGAGCCGGTTTGTATAAATCAGCACGGGATAAATCACTAAACGCAACGTATAAAATGTTTGATATCATATTTGGGCTTTTAATTATTGTGTTTTTTCTTAAAAAAATCTATAATCAAATGTGTGTATTAAATGTCACGGCAAAGACGTTTAATAGTTATTGAGATATTTCACTGGATTGCCGACATCACGGTGGTCCCGGGATCACGTCAGGCAATCAATTAATACCAATTCATTTAATAGAAGTTGAGAAGTGAACATTTTGATACTGGTGGCAGTCAATATAGAAAGGATAGAAAGACAGATCAATTTATTTACATTTAATTACACATCAGATTATTATTTTATTGTATTCAACACTATGTATTATTTGCACTTTTGACTTGTTGTATAATTCAAATTACTCCAAAATTATTCGAATTTCATGCTGAACTTAAAAGGGTTGTGCAAAAAAATAAATAAAAGAAAAAGAAAAAAGAAAGTCATTTTCTGTGCACATCTTACAGCATCAAAATCATTGTACATCTCTGAATCATTGTATGATGCACAATGAGCATAAACATGAACATAAACCCAAAATGTCCTAAAGAAAGTGCAAAACCAATAATTGAAATATGACTCAGCGCTGTGATTACGACCTCACCGAGAGCTGAAAAGATGAATGCTTTAAAATCCTCCCTGCAACATGATCATCATTAACACATTACTGTTAATGTCTTCTTAGTCAGATATATTTTTTTTTATGATGTAACATACTAATTTAAGAGGCATACAGTATCATCAAAGGAGGTTATATAATCTGTGTTATTTAATAGGGTGGGAGATTACAGGAACTGTGGAGCTGAGCAGGGTTTCACATCTACTCTGAATTAGCTCTAAATTAATATCAGTATCAGATACTAGAGCAGATACTTGATGCATTAAACACATTTTGAACACAGTAGCTCCATCAGATATCAAACCTCTAATGTTAATAATCCTCTTTGCTTGATTCTTGCACAGCACAGTATAGCACGCAACAGGGGGAAGTGTTTTGAGGGAGGGGAAAAGCAAGTAGTCGTGTTATTGTTTACCTGCAGGAACATGTAATAGATGATGAAAAGCAAGTATATGATCTCAGCGGCCATAACGAAGACGTGAAGACCAGCAGTTGACTGGTAAAGACGAACAGCATGCAGCTCACTGTAGAACTGAAACGCTCCTATAAAAAAACCGACAGAAAGGCTTTTATTTTATCACACATAAGCTAACATACACTTAGAAAAAGAAGCGACAGAATCTGATCATTATGGTTTAAGGTGTGCAGCTCGTGCAATCATAACGTTATACAGTATATCCTCCAGACAACTAACAAAGCTTTAAGTGCATTACCATGGCGATGTTTAGAGACCATCTTACCTCCAGCTGTGGTCTCCAACAACAGTGTGACAATGCAGAAGAGGTTCACATTTGCATTATAAACAGTGAACTCAACAAAGATCGCCCTTGTGTATACATCCAGCCAACTGTTGGTGAATAGATACTCGAGGGTGCTGCAGAAGAAGAAAACAGAGACATCTTTACCGCAGGCCTCTCTACTTTAAGTGTTGCTCTTGTATTTCACATCATCCTTGATCAACTCCAAATTAACATAATATAGTTTTGTTTTGTTTTTTTACATAATTTATGTTTTTAATGTTATTTATTAAGTATGGATGCACACCTGCTGGCATTTTGTGAATCTGGGCCGAGCTCCGCGACAAAACCTCCTCCTCTGTACAGCGCCATTCGTCCCCGGATGGGGTAAGCTCTGAGCTGAGCCGCCGTCTGGTACTTCCAGGGGCTAAAGGTGCTCGTAGAGGTATTATCTGTCACAGAGTATTTCCAGCCTGGGTCATAGGAGCCCGTATCCTCCACCTCCCAGGAATATGAAGCACGGCAGTCTAACACAAACTGGAGCATGGACTCGGCAATCTGACATGAGTTCGGCTGCACTCTCACTTGACGAAGACGGGCATTGCCCACTAGTTTAGAGTTTCCATCTGTGATAAATCCTGGAATAGATATTTAAAAGTTTATTGTTTTTTTCCTCACTGCTTGATGGAAGTAATTTTTTAGGTTTGTGGTCTTTATATTTCCCACTTTTAAACACCATTTTAGGGCTGTTTTATACATTCACAACTATCATTATTTGTCAGCTGTGTCTTTAATTTATTAATGTGGATGAATGCCAACAACACGGGTCTGAAAACATCAACAGGCTTTTTGGAAGAAGACATTGTTCTTACAAAAACAAGGCAAAAACAACATATGAAAGCTTCTCCGGCACCAGGTGGCTGAGGACTTTAATATGATAAGAAGTGAGGGAAAAGAAATTATTTCTGTCATCATATGTCCTGAATAATAAACTAAAATTCTGGCTTCGTATCATGACAAGAAAAGCTGTGCATATTGACCGTGTGAATTAAACTCCTAAATAAAAGCTTAAAACCTGCAAACGTGCACACTTTAAAGTCCAACAGAGAACACTGGTAAAAGCCAAAAGCTTTCTTTGCAGCTCTTATTTAAAAACTACATTATGCAGGGATACATGTTTTTTTACCTGGATAAACTCCAAAGAGGTTACTGAGTAGAGATGTGTTGACCCAAGTGACGACCTCTCCGAGACTCATGCTGTCTGAGATGTCTGTGCAGAAGCTCCTCCGGATGTGTTGGTTCAGTAGGAAAGCATTCGGGTCTCTCTGGCCGTACGCCGCCAGCAGCAACATCCACATGAACCCAACGAAGGCTGCGACACACAAAAAAAAATTACACATTACAGTTCTCCACATTTAACAGTGCAGGGGATACAATTCAAAAGTCCAGAGAGATAATAAAATCTGGACTTTTTAGTTTCAGGTGTTTCAATAGTAACAGACAGACTTACCAACCTTATATCAGAACTTTCTACTTACTCAAAATCTCTCTGAGGAGGGCATACGCTTTCTGTTCCTTTATCTTGTTGATCCTCATCTTCTCAATGTCTCCAGGAGGAGGAGGCTCATAAAGACTGCTGTCCCGTTCGACCCTCCGTGTGTCCTTACAGTCACCTGTTGATGCAGAGTTGTGGCAAAATCTGAACAATCGACTGACTGCACAAATTTAAATTACAGAGACATCATATCTTTTCTATTTCATTTTTTTTTTTTACCTGAATTTCGGTCATTTTCTACTAACGGCACATTTTCCAAATCCTTCTCTTCGATTCTCTTTATCACGAGTGCGAAAAAGATGGCGAGACATAGCACCTAATGAGACGAGGCGTTGACATGAGTGAACACTAAAGAGTTATCTGGGTAAAAAGTTCAAATTTTGAGAAAACTATAAAAAAAATCGAAAACTACTTATAAGCAGAGACATAAAATGAATTGTACTGGTGAGATATGTACTTTTTCTCACCTTCAATGGCTGAATAACTAAAATACTCTGAAAGAAGGAGACAATCATGGATATCAACCAGCTTATAGAGCGTTCCTTTCCATATTTCAGCCCATAAAGCATCGTGAAGTATCCCGCTACACAACTGGTTGCGATCACTAGCAGCCAGCCGACAAAAATAAACCACCAGGGTAGCCCTCCGTGACAGCACAGCCTTTTCTTCTGATTACCATCATCACCGCCGCCGCCGTCGCTCTCTGCAAAGCTCAACCTGCAAGTGACAAGAGTGACAAAATATTACATTTGCTCAAATACAGCTCCCTGTTGAAGTGAAATACTGCATTTTCACTTCAGCTTTCAGAATGACATTTTACCTGGGAATGTCCTACATTCATTCATTCAATCTGCGTCACGTTGTGATATAAAGTATTAATTGATGTAAACATTAAAAGTTGTTAAAATGGGTATATTATACCAGTGATTCGCCACCTCCATATCTGTGCACTGCGTATGAAGGCAGCAGGTGATTAGCTTAGCTTAGCATAAAGACTGTCAGCAGGGGGGAACTGCTAGCCTAGTTCAGATGAAATCCAAATCACAACAAGAAGGAAGACATTCAGAGACGCTTGTAAAAATGTGAAATTTAGAGGTGTTTATAGCTATAGGAAAGAAAAAAAAGACAAACAAGACAATTGTTTTCACTTCCAAAGCTCTGGCATCCTCTACATAGTCAAATTACACACACATTTGTAGATAACAGCCTAACGCATGCACAACACTTTTTTATTTAATACGTTTTGTACTTTTTCTGCGTGAGTTCATCTAGGTCCATGCAGCTGGATGTACAGAGTCGATCTTGCAGGAGGTCCTTCATGCCCTGGACCTGGTGCAGAGCCTGACTGTAGCTGTGTGGGCTGGTGAATCCAGAGGCTCCCAGCTGACTCAACGCTTTGTCAATGTGACACAGCTGCCGGTAAAGATGCCGGGTTTTGTTGCTCTTCTTCTGTATTCCACTAGCACCATTTTCTGGAAATATGAAGGTGAAGCAAAGTGAACTAATTGGGATTGAATTTGATTTGATTAAAGAAGTATGAGAGAGCTATCATCAACAGAAAGAGAGACAGGGCTTCACTATTCACTAACCAGAGGAGGACACACCTGGTGGCTGCAGCTCCTGTGTTTTGGACTGGATGGTGTCACTGATCTTGTTATTCTGTCTGATGAAATCCTCCACCACAGAAAGGACAGCATTGATATCACCTGGTTGTCCAGGTCCACATCCAGAGTCCGCGGTTGGTGGGATGTTGCTTTTCACAGTCTTAGAGAGTGAGTTGGTAATTCGTGTGATATCCTGAGGGGGCAGATTTTTAAATATATATATATATATGGTATCAGTCACACTTTCTTATTCAAGGGGAAGGTTTATAAAACACGGATCGCCTACCTTGACGAGGCTGTCTAAAGTGACACCGACGTTCATGTCGTCGGTGGCAGCGTGTGACGATTGAATCTGTTCACGTGCGACCGTTTTTTCTTTTTCGCGCTTGCAACAAGACGTTTCCCGAGGTCGAGAGTTTCTGAAGATGCTCACGATGAGGATATTCACTGGAAACATTATGAGAGAACTCTGAACTCCGATAATGAACTGTTGCCAGGTGAACTCAAAGTGACCTTGGACCAAAGAGAGAGCGAGATAAATCAATTATTCTGTTATCCACAGAATAATAAATAAGGAACGGCCATAAAATAGAGAGATTTACAGATTACTGAGTAAATTGTACTTTAATGACAATGTGTTTGTACCCAGGTCCATGGTCTGCTCAGAAGGGTCTGTTGGGATGCCGTAGAACATTATGCTCGTCAACATGGTCGAGAGCAGCAGGGAGAAACAGCAGGACACGCGCTGAACACAGGTGAAGGTGCTGCTAGGTGGTCGACTAATTACGGAGTACCAGAGGTGCCCGTCGCTGAAATCCCTCGTTGTCTTCATAAAGAACAAATTACTGGAAAATAAAAGTGTGTATATATCAGGCCTTGTTTTTATATGTATTCCGTGTATGAAGGGGATTTCGTCAATAATCTCGTCAATGATCTCGTCAATGATCTCGTCAATGAAGGCTTTTGTAGCTTTGCTATATTTAAGGTTTCGATGTTAAACGTCAATGCTTTGACCTTACCTGAACCTTTTCAAATCCATCTCTGTCGAAACAGGACAAACTTTATCGAGAGAACAGTCCCCTACGTCTATGGCCAGCCAGGAGTTGCACAGGAAATACCATTTCTGCTCAGTCTGTAAATCCTGCACCACGACACTGCTTACATACCTGAAAAAGTGCATAAATGTAAAGACCTCTCAACTATGAAATTACAAAAGAGCTTCTTCATTCATATGAGACTATGTGTAAAAATAATGCTTCATGATGTGACAACGCTTAAAAATGTCCCAAATCACACTTGGAAACTAAACTCCTGCAGATAAGTCTACTTTTTACCATCTAACCTCCTAATTTACCTGATATTTTAGGTGATTTAAATTCATTTTCCATTGGTTTCTGTGATACCACTGACTAATTCCAACATTACAGCGTTAAGAGGTTGTGCCTTATTTTATATTATTCTGTGAGATAAGGCTGAAGAGAAAATACGTGGAGAAATACGAGAGAAAAGCACGACAGATGATTGCTCTGCTTCATAGACATCAAGGACAAAACCATTAAGCTATAAATAACCAATCGCTGAACATGCTGCAGATGTCTGCTGTGTTTTTTTTCTTTCTTCTCAACTTTGCTCTTTCTTTTCTCTGAGAACGTGTGAAACGTGCTTTTTTTCTTTTAAACGTTTAAATCATTTTCACGCCTCTGCATACGTTCTCAGAAGAAGAGGAAGCTGGTTAATTCTCTGCTCGCCTTTCATAGGTGTTATATTACTAATGAAATGCTTTGAATTTACATACATCCATACACATACTGATTTTACGGATAATAATAAGTTACTATCTTGATTATTTCATCCTGCTTACTTGACTGTGTCTACCTACCAGGCAGGGTGCTTTCCTGAGTTGTTGTGCCACAGCCTGATGCCGTGCAGGTCTCCCAGGGAGAAGGGTGTAGTTAACAGGAACAAATCCACCGCACCTCTCTCAAATACACATTTCTTTGGATCTGTCAGGTGGTGCGGTTCACTGTTTCCATCTGCACCCTGCAGAGTTATTGTCACCTACGACAGTTAACAAAACACTGCGAGTTAAAAACTGAAATAAAAGCAACGTTACTCGCATGTAAAACGGTGGCTTAATCGCCAATACTGACAGCAAACAGTTGACTAATGGACGAGTAGCTGATATAAATGTTGTGACGCCAACCTTTGCTTTCAGCTATCCAGTGCAATTAAATGCAAAATGCTACAATGGACCAATAAGAATCAATCAAACATTATCACTAGGCAGATTAAACTAGCCTATTCAGTGAAATGAAAGATGTTGACTCTTATTATCAGTTCTGCATGTGTGTTTCTTTCAGGTTCACACACATCTGTTCTTCCACAGTTAGCTAATCTGTAACATATTTGATCATAAAAACAACAACAACAACCCAGCTGTGCATAAAATGAGAGCTCAGTGGTGTCACGCTCAGTCATTACATTACTTATTACTTAACGCAAAAGTAATGCGTTAAATTACTCGTTACTTTACTTTCGTTACTCGGCCGTCAGCCCTATCTACGCTGCCTTTTACCAGCTCATAATCCTTCGCACACAAAAGTCAACTCATCTGTGTGTAAAAGTACCATAGAGTTTGAGTGCATACTGCACACAGTATTCTCTTTTGCATGTCAGCAAGTGTGTTTTGTTATTTTTTAGGTGTCTGGACATCATGCAGTTAGTCACATTATGGCCAATTTAAGTCCATCAGCAGCCATAGACATTTCACTTCCTGTGGCTATAATCACTTATTTAGCATTTCTATATTCAGAAATAAAATGTGTCTGTACATTTTGTTTGGCACAAATATATAATTTTCAGGTATGGCGGACGGTTAATAAATGAATACTGAAGGACAGCCAGACGACAGTGGATTTAAGAAGAGAATAATTTGGTGAACGAGTACAGTAAAAGATTTTTTTTAATTAGCATATTCACCTGAGAGGAAGTCGAGGCTCCTCTCCGATGACCAGTGCTAACACTCAACAGGTAGCGATACTCATCCATGGGGTTGTTGTCCTCCAGCACACTTACCTTCACCTGCCCACCAGCCAGCACACACACAAAAACAAATACAGAAAAATACAGTGGACGCACTTTAAAACAAAACAAATATTTTCAAAGGCAGACAAATTCATTCATGTTTTAATGTAATCTTTCATGATGCTTTAAGTAACAGGGAAACCGACTATGACTTAATGTTACTCGATGTATGCTCGGTGCTGCAGACATACCTTGGCCGTGTCTTTCATGTCCTTTCGTCGTGCCCACACAACCACCAGAAGGTAGGCTACAAAGAGGGCCCCCACGAAGCACACGACCACGGGATTCTCAGCGAAAGTCCCAAACAGATCAGCAGAGCGCGATGGGTCGACAAGATTAGGAGTGACGAAAAAAGAGCTTCCGAAGAAGGTTAAGTGGTTGCAGAGGCACTGGGTGACTGAATGTGTGGTCTGAACGCCGACCTTTGAAAGACAACAACACAACACTTTCTGTCATTAAACTTTGGGCAACATATTGCACATGGCGTGCATATTGAATTACTTCTACTTACTCTGCATCCATAATCACTCCAATCCAAAAGTGATTCATTCCAAAATTTACATGCAGAAGTGATGGAGGTTATTGATAAATTGGCATTGATGAATTTTACTCCTGGGCCCACTATGGGCCTCACTACAAGGTAGTGCGCTCCAGTGTTTCCCTTTAGATTTGTAGGGTCCAGTAGCCAAGTGTATCTTTCCTCTGTATCAGACACACACACACACACACACACGTAATGCATCAAAATCTAATTTAAAAGGCATAAAGACTTAAAAACATCCTGAGCCAAGTGACTCATTACCTTGTGTTGTTCCCTGCTGAGGCATCTCTGTCATCGCTGTATAATTTGTGTCTGTAGGATAGTACATATGACCAAGGAACAGTTTGAAGGGTAAAGGCTCCTCTGAAGGCATCATCTTTAAAAAAGGTATATTAAAAAAAGATGAAAGAGACTGAAATCATTTCAAATCCTTAGGATCAAATCTTCCAGATTTTGCCCCTTGTACACTGCAACTCTGACGATGCATTCAAATGCACACAGGCGTTACATTATTATTCTGAATAGGACAATATCGCAAATTTTACAACAAACAATCAAACATTATTTGGCCTCTTCAGCTCTGGGCATTGTAAACAAACCAACTAGCCAGCTGTTTGCAAAGCTGGGATAGAGTCACACCTTTTAAACATTTTCAAAGACTTGGATATCAAAAACCTTTTAAAGAAGGTGGTTGAACAAATTAAAAGAAGGAGGCTGTGTTTTCACACACAAGTCCGCTCCTGGTGGAAAAATCTTATTTTTGAGCAAAATAGGCATAAGCGTTAAAGTATGCACGGCTGCATGTAAACAGGAATATTAGTGGTATATTTATTTTTATGTATACATGTGAAGTATGCAGTTGTCATTCTTTGCATAAGATAAAAAACAATGCATAATCCCAAAACTTCATACTGGACCTTTAACACTAATGTGGTGTCAGCTGAAGGAATGTCAATGCTTGTTGTGCTGTAGTTCCTCAGGTTCAACACAGAGGTGTTCACCTGCTCTCCAACAGGCCTCGGCAACAGAATCTGAGGGCAGAAATGTCAGAAACCAAGTGTAAGTTCGATGACTGTAGTGTTAAGCTTTTAAAAGTCAAAGTGACCAAAAGTGTGCAGATATATATATATATATATATATATAAAAAGAGAGCTTTTGGTGGAAAAGTAGACAAAGAAAATGGAATAATAAATATGCAAGAGTTGTGCCAGCACATCTAATTACAACCGCTTTGATATTCACCACAGTCGCTGTGGGTGTGAGTCTCTGGTGTGTAATTAACTTCAATTAGAGACTTAAAACCTACCTGATGTTTGCTGCATGCTCATGTTACTCCAGCATAAATGCAACCTTAAACAAATGATTAAAGATACCCTCCAGACATGTTTAAGATGTGTACAAATTATCCGCTTTGAATAATAATGCCAACTCTGTATACACATTACACAGTGAAGGTCAAACATCTAACTGAAGCAACAATAAGCAGAAGAGATTATTGAGAGGAGGCAACAGGAGTGCATCGTATACGAGACCTCAGATGCTGCACTGTTACTGCACTGACCTCTATATATTCACTCAAGTTCTCCACGGGGATAGCAGAGCCATCTTTTGTTGTGAGGGATAGACCGCCTATTAAGCCGCTGATGTTCCCTCTCTTATTCCAGGAAAATGGATTTTTATCTAAACTCAGCATCTGTGGATGTTTTTAAAGACCAAAGTAGAGAGCAAATGTGAGGGGGGGAAAACAAGTAATAAAAACGTGCTGCAACATGCACCGTCTTCTGTTAAACACCAGAACCTGAATCAAATATGCAAACACCGACTTACTCGTATATCCACAGGTTCTTCTGAAGGGAACGTGTCTGCTGGTAGGATTGGCAGAGAAAATGCGGCACTGGAAAAGTTGTGAATATGTATTGACTCCATGTGCAAAGTTTCCGGTGTCACTCTGGGAGAAAATATAGAGACTAAGTTTAAATCTTTACTGTGTTTCATTGATTTGGGCTTGATTTTTTACTGCAGTATGAAAGAACAAGATAACAAAAGAATCTGTCTATAGTCTGCCACGCCATCACAAAGGTGAAAGGCGATTAGGAAGCAGCATGGAAAGAAAAAATTATGCCTGCTCACTTATTCCAAGGCACCAGATCAGCTGAGAGTAAACTTACCTTTGAACAAACACACCGATATGATCCTGCTGGATAACAGTTGGCCCCTCGTTTGTCTCTTTAAACATTAACAGTGCACTCTGCGCATTGTTCAGTGCAAAGAAAAGAGCATCCGAAACGTTTTTCTGCAAAGCATAAAGGATGAGATTACATCTTCATTCAGAGGAGATTGATATTCCAGGAAAGACGGATGTGACGAATAACTGGCCGAGTCACTGAACTCAACGTTCCTCATACATAAGTTCATGTGCTTACTAATAGACTTATTCTGCAGGAAATCATGTAACCATTTATTGTGTGCCGAGTTAGGGTTCGGGTTAGAAAAAACAACAACAAAACAGCCAGAAATAGACAAATTAGATGTAAATGGGAAGAAAAACAAGCATACTGAGAAACAGAATGCGTTCGGGTTATAGTCACTGATAAAAATCACCCAACCAGCTCTAGAGAAGATAAACCCGATCAGCTTTCATTAAGGTTGAACAACTCACATTGGAAGAATAGTGCAGGATATCGCTCACTCCTCCCACGACAGTGCTGACGGCACTTTGTACTTTCTCCTCGTTTTCTTCACTTTTGTTCAAACCCATGTCGAGAAGAGACGAGCTGAGGCTGGCAAACAGCGACGACGCCTCCTCCTGCAGTTGAGAATCAGCCTCACTCACACAATCGAATACTTTAAAGGACGCGCTGTGTTATCAAGGACACTACTACAACACACACTCTCTCACCTCTGACATCCTGCTTCAAATACACACTAATTACAAGGCTGAGCAAAGCTTGTCCTCTCAGTGGCTATTCATTAAAAAAAAAAACTGAACCAAAATAAAGGCAGCGCTTATTTGATTTCACAGATTTATTCCTACTTCTTTAAAATGTCCTTTCTGAATTGGTGTGGGGATTTATTGCACACTACCTGAGCAGAGTCACTGAGTTCATCGCCTTTCTGGATGAGAGCAGTAAGTCCTCTGGCTATGACCTGAACTTCTTCTGGACTACTGCTGGGAACTTCTCTTAGTGTATCGGCCATTATGTCCAGCATCTGCTCGCGAAGCTTCAACAGACAAAAGCAATTATATTAATGATATATTATGTTGTCTAGTTTAGTATTTAGTAGAATAAACTGCCTGTGGGAACCTAATAAACCCCTGATCCGTCTGTCCACTGAAATTACAGACAGGTTAACATGTGTACCAGTAATGTGTATCTACAGTATTGTTCAGATGTGCGTTTACCTTTTGCCTATCAGCCTTTTTGGATTCATCAGTTTGGTCATTCAGCTTATTGGAAACAGAACTGAAGATCTGTCCCAAGGTTTCTCCTGACAGTAGGCCTTGTTTCTGAAGTAGAGCCACAGTATTCTCGACTGTAGCCTGGAGATGGTTCACAGACGAGCTGGTGGCCTCGGTGGTATCCAGCACCTGATAATGCAAAAGTAGAGCTTCCCGTTTGGTCTTGTTCTGTAAGTTTTCCCCTTTTTTTTATTTTTATTTTTTTAAACTAAGGTTTGACAAACCTGTGCTGTAATAGTCGTACTTTCCTCAAAGCTGCCATGTGTTGCGGTTGCTTTAATAATCAGATTGTAGTTGGAGCTACTGTCTCCAAGAGGAAGGAATACAGAATTCACCTCGTTGTTCTTACTGCAACGCACTTGCTTACCTGTTAAAAAAAAAAGAAAAAGACAGTCGTGCATGTCAACAGATTTCTGGGAGAATACACCTCAATCCTGTGTTTTCCAAAGGTTTTGCCAACCTGAAGTACTCACCCTCAGCCTTAAAACAATACTTGCACTTAGAACAGGGAATTTTGGTATTGCAAGTTATACTGAAAGCCTCAAGTATTGTACCACTCTTTGGTGATATGCTACATGAGAGGCCATCAGAGTTGTTGTTGGTCACTTGTGCAGTTGTACCACCGCTGATAGTGGTGGCGGCATCGGTTTGCTCTTGGCTTCCTCTGGCTTCTGCTGTTGTAACAGGTTTTCTGGTGGTAATACGTGGACTCTCTGTAGGCACTGATATCTCTATGGTGTATGTTGCGTAAATAGGTACAATGTCCGCTTTGGTATTAAAAGAAAAAGGACAGAGTGTAATGTGAACAGGTTATTATTATTATTTAAAAGAAATAAAAATGCTATTTTACAAAAAAGAAAACCAAAAACAACATGTTGATGTTAATAAAATACCAACAACATTAAACATGTACTTTAAATTTAAGTATTACTGCTCATTCTGCAGTGGTGCAAGTTAATTTACATGCATGAATTCAGCTTCATTAACTTAACAAAAAGATCTACTCTCGTCCCTGAACCTTCATTACTGCTGCTTTTTTTTTTTTTGCATTCATTAATAATTGGCCTGAAAAAAAAACCTAATAATGGAGATAAGTTACAAAGCAGCTTTTATAGTGTATTATTAACACGTGAATACACACCAGAAGTTATCACCACAATGACGTTCTTCCCCTTCGACCTGGCCAGTGCGAGACTGGTCTGTCTCACAGTGTATTGAGTCCCACCGTGCTGTGTCTCTGTTAGTGGCCTTTTTCCTGCTTTTTTGTAGCAGCTGATTGTCTCAGCCTGCAAAGAAATGATTCAACATTTAGTCGAAGGCACATTGTTCAAGGAGGGCTTAAACAACATAATCATGCGACAGAAAGCAAGTAAACTAGAGGGGACGTGCATAAATATAAATGAAGCAGGTCATGTTATGTTGAGTTATCAGACTTACCGGCCAGAACGTTTCGTCTCGTAGATCCTCAATATTCCACACAATTTGCGGACAATTCATGTTACATTCAAGCCTAATTTTTGCATCAGTGTTCTTGTTTTTTGAGTTGCAGCCTTCAATACAAGACAAGCTGTGGTACAAGGAAAACATGGATTATTTATGGATATCTATTGAAACCATGTGTTTCATGTATCTATACCTTCATGACTGATTGATAATTAGATTTTCGGTTTTTAATACTCTTTGTGATCAGAGTAGACACGTTTCAAAGACATCAGGTACCTTAGCCAATTTGGGATGTTAATGATGGGGGTGTAGGTGATGCATATGGATTCAGTGCTCTCCACTTCATTTTGGTTATTAATCACACTAAAATGATACTTATTAAATTGAAATGGATCTGGCAGGCAGGTTGTCTGAATGATGTGAGTCAGTGTACTCCAACGTCCTTGGCAATTACAGGGATGATCTGTGAATGAACAAGAACAATCATCCTGCTGTAACAATCGAGAGGCTGCTGGAAAAGCAACAAACTGTTTTTCTAACAAATACCAAATCCTGCAAAGCCGTGTCCTACAGACCCTCTACAGTTACAGATAAAAACTGACATCGAGGCATAATAATAACAATGTCCCTTAGAATTGACCAAATCCTTGAATTATAGCAAAATAAGGGCATTGCTTTCGATTTTTATTTTTTATTTTGAAGTCAGTAATACAGTTAAAAATGAAAACAGATTATACTGTAGATACTGTGGAACAAAATCTGATTTTACAGAAAATATTGTTTTTATACTAACCATGTCTACACTGAAACACAAAATGAATTATGTTTCTTCATGCATCATCAGTCGGTGATGATGGTATTTACTATAGCCTGAGGTGGATAGTGCATATTAAATGATGCTACATGTTTTGGCTTATACAGCTCAGGAAATCAACACATAAACAACACATCAACATGTATAGAAACTTACTGCACGCCCACTCGAATCGTTTGCCCGAGCCAGCTTGTTGTAATCCTTTACTTATTGTAAGCGTGATGCTCATATTCTTTAACGTTACTGAAACTGAAGGTGTTGCAGTGATTTGGATTGGAGATCTGATAACTCTAACATGTTTTTCGCTCTGAAAATTCAAATAAACAAAGGATTTATAAATTATACAGTATATACTGTATATATATATATAAAATTATTATATAATTTATTAAAACATCGCCAGGATGCCCCCACATTTCTATCAATACAACAAATTAAAAAGAGTAAAAAGAAAGACATTTTTACCAGTCTGCTCATCAAATAATTATTATGAGTATTTGGTTTAATGATGGGATCTTTGTCACAGGCAGCCGACATATCAACATCCACTTCCACAGAGGAGAAGACGTTCCAGGCGCGGAGTCTCACTTGTAAAGATCCTGCAGCAAAACATACATTTATAAAAACAAAAGAATAATCAGAAAGGAAAGGAAAGGAAAGGAAAGGAAAGGAAAGGAAAGGAAAGGAAAGGAAAGGAAAGGAAAGGAAAAGAAAAGGAAAGGAAAGGAAATGTCCTTTGTGTTAGTCTCTTTCTTCCATACCTTGAATTGGGTGTTGAATATGAAAACTTTCCTTGTTGGTATTCATTTCTCTGGTCTCAGATAACGAGCTACTGTTGCCACTCAGAGTGAACAGGAGCAGCACAGGTGCTCCTCGTTCAACGGAAACACTGACGGTAATAACTGAGGAGTCCAGACAGTCGCCCCTGTCTGCCAACGCAGAGGCCTGCAGCCCAGCTACATCCTCCAGCACACACACCTGCAGCCCAGCTACATCCTCCAGCACACACACCTGCAGTGTGTAAATTGTTAGAATACACGGGTCTGCAGTTATTGCTCTGATAATACGATTTTTTGCTTCACCGTGAAGAGTATGGACTATTATTATTTTAGCTTTGATTGACGGCTGTGACTGACTCGTCTACGTATTTCTGGGATTGAAACTCACATAATAATATTTTGGTTTAAAGTTACTTGATTACGGTACCCGTCCTGTTAGTTAGTCTGTTACTTTAACAAAAAGTAGCTAAGATTAGCCCAGCTGTGCACTGCTCGGTGTTCCCACCCTATACTACGTCCATATACAGACTATGGGTTTAAAAATATAGCACTGACCTGCCTAATGGAGACATTAAGGAATAAATCAGCATGCTGATTGCATGCTGTATAAATTCATAGGGGTGATGCATTCACTGTGTTCTGGTGTTTGCATACTGTATATGCCACTAACTGACGTATGGGATGTTATAATTAAAGGTTAAATTTAATTTTCGTATTTAGATTGAGGCCTTAACTCCTCAATCAATGCCCTTAATCAGATGATCAAAATGTTGTTTTTCCAAACCTTATATTTCATGCGTCACTAGCACAATCATGACAAAAAGCCAGACGTGACATGAATCATACTTGTTCATTCATCGCAGTCATATTTACTTGTTTTAATGTTAATTTACCTGCAGGTCTGTGGATGCTTCAGGGGATGTGACTGTGTTGGATGCATAAAGGATCAGCTGGTGGCAGCCAGGCCTGAGCTGCTTCACCATCCCTGGAGTCACGGTGATGTTCTGGGGGACAGTTCCTCTTACTACGGATACGCTGGACAACAACACTTCACCGCTCTGGATTCTGTAGGTCACATTTGTACCTGCAAGAAATAAAAGGAAAATAGTAACACTGAAACCTGATGCAACAATTTGGACGAGGTGATCATTTGAATACCATACCTGCTTTTACTTCAATTTGGATTTTAAATGGCTCTCCATAATGGGCTTTGCAGTTTGCTGCTTTAAAAGACTGGTCTCCAGCATTGCACTTGATGACGCCAAACGCTGTAATGGGCTCTTGAATGGATATTTCTTTCTGAGCTGTAATGTGTATGTCATCGATGGTGCATTCGGCTGTCACAACAAAAGCTCTTGGATGAGTATATTTGTGCATCACACTGCTCTCCAACCTAAAGGAAGAAAAACACACAGAAGCAACTGCAAACAGTGATCTTGATTTATGTCAGAAGTTTTCCACTGTGTTTACATTCATTTAAGGACATAATTTTTATTTTAGCTCCACTGCAAAATATGTAAAAAAAACAAAAAAAAAAAAACATTTTAGTTAAAGCTAAAGGGTTTTAAAAAAAAACAAAAAAAAACAAAAAACATTTGACCACTTAATTTGGTATCCTCTCCAAGCATGATGTCCTGAGGGTGCTTATGATTATGCCTGATATATTTCATCAAAGCAGCACATTATTCAGCAGGACTGCATGAAAAATCAAAGCAGTATGCAGTGGGATCACGAGTTTATTAATCATTTTAGGTCCTTTAATATTCCTATAACATCCCTAAAGTGACTTATCTGATAGGGTTTAGTTCATTTACTGTCACTACGTGATGTCTGTATGCTTTTTGGAAAGTCAAATCAGTTCTATATAGCATTTATACACATTTATCCGAGTGCTAAGTTACCATTTAATAATATAACTTATTGCTAAATCTGGCATAAGTCTTATTATCCGCCCGTTTCTGCAAAGGTTTGGATACTTGTTGCGTGTACTGTATGTGTGTGTGTGCTGTATTCCCCATCCATGCACCTGTTCTCATTAAGCAGTCATACACACTATTTTCACCTTTTGTTGTGAGGTCGTCATCTTGCTTTTGCTGCTTATGTTTGCAGCCCTGATGGTAGTATGTATAGTGACATGTGCACATCATCTACAATATGCAGTTCTGCATCTGCGCGTGCCCTTTTACTCACCCCTCTGAACTGTGTAGATAGACAACATGGTTGTCCCCAGTGCTCAGCTTGCAGCTAATGTTTCCTCTGGGCAAATGTAAAAGCCACCTCACGCTGATGGTGACGTCACTGAAAACAGCAGCCACTGTACTCACCGACAATGAGAGCCCTGGAGGAGGTGAAATGACCAGAAATGTGTAAGTGCCTGTAAGTCTCTAAAAATAGACAAGCATAGATCCTCATAAGAGAGAGTTTAAATTAGCAATTGAGCAGCATAATGTTAGTAAACCACATAAAAAAAGAACATTGTTGGCACTTAATTGCACATCTCCATGAAGTCACAGGTGATTTTTGGGGCTAGCATTTAGTATAATAGCAGTTTTTTTTTTTTTTTTTTTTTTTCAAATCTCACTGCTCCTTTTCCTCCGTTGAAGCGATGGATGTAAAATTGGTGATTAGTTTGAGACCTTTATAGCCTTTTTGATTACTGTGACAGACCGTCTCTGCAGCGATAATTCACAGACAGGTAGCTCCCCAGCTGAGGACACGGTTCACCAAAGGAGTCCACAAATCCTGCAAGTTGGCAAACCTGACGACTTTGGCAGTGAGCTGAGAAACACACGGAGAAGATGATGATGATGAACACACAGCAATTGTATACATTTACATTATATTACTGGCAGATTAAACACACACACACGCCCTGGGTTGCTCATGTACAGTCTTACTCCAGGATGCTGTGACATGTATACAGGAGGAACCAGGGAGACGAGTAATGACTACTGGACAACCGCGTCACCCCACCTCCATGATTTATGTGTACGGCATCAGGATTTCACAATGTAAAATGTTTAAATCCAACATTAGTTGCAGTTGCTGGGGCCTTTTTTGTGCAGACTGGATATTGACTGAATGGATCTACTGTGCTTCCACAGCTCAAGGGCCTTCTTAAATTTAATTGTAAATAGTTTTTTGTGTGTTTGTCTGCCTGTGTGTGTTCTATATGTGCTCTTTGATAGACTGCCCGATGTGTCCAGAGTGTCCACCTGTTACCTAATGCATGCTGGTATAAGCTGCACTGACCCGAATGGATCGTCTGCTTTTGCCACCACTTAAGTGCATGAGTCAATATTGGTCAAAGCTATCATTGTGTGTGTGTTTTTATCTTCCATATTTGTCCTGATGGGCAATCATTCTTTGAAAATAATGGCCTAGAGTGACACAATATGTGCTTTGTGATATCTAGTAATGACTTCCCCTCAAAAAAGTGGATTGAATTTCATCAGCTTTCATTCATGTGGAACCTTTTCATGAGACACAAGGGTTTGTCTGTGAGTGCTTAATGTGTAGATCAGCTCTGATAGCATAATACATCAATTATAATAGAGAAAAATAACAACTAAATACTAAGTAATAATTGATGTTTTTATCGCATGCAGAAAATGATTAGATTTTTTTTTTTTGTTTTACCTGTTAACGAATCTCCAACATCCACCCAGCCACACTGATGCTGTGTGCGTGTTGTCGTTGCAGACGGTGTGGATCGACAATAGTGAATGTTGTTGCGACCGTAGAAGCCGCCGTCTATCATTAACACTTGACCAGAACTACACTGCAGAGTGGTGTTACAACCCGCACACATAATGGATCTCCCATACTCTACAATTAAAATAAATAAATAAATTAAAAAAAAAGCACAAACACAATTAAAAAATGGTGATTCACCGTGCAGTGATTCAACATGCAGAGTTTGAGTCAGACAACATACCAAACTGGCAGACGAAGTGAAGATCTTGCTTGCAGTTTCTTGTGGATTTCCACTGGAAGCCTGAATTTTTCACTATGTGTCCACAAGCGTGTCCCGGCTGTGGGCTGCTCAGCCAGTTTGAGTAGGCGATATGTGAACCATCCAGCCAGACGAGAGGACCTAAAGGATGGTAAATAAACACTTCCTGTATGGTGATTGTGTTAATTGGGTACAACTATTTATAACAATGTCAACAAATGTATTTACTGATGTTATCAAGAACTGTTAATTAAACAGAAATCATTATTGGTTATTATCTACAAATCCAATTAAAAGAAAAGACCGAAACCTAACAACGAATTTATTCTACTAAGAAGAATTGCCTCTGGCTGATGTAGTTTATCACCCAAAGTTGCACTGGACAACATCAAGTGAACATATTATCAGTATATAGTATGGAGACACAAGTACTGACTAATACTAATACTGAAGTCAAGTCTTTACTCCACTATCCTCAACAATAATTAGTAAAACTTTTTTTACTATTAACCTTTGATTTTGGGAGATCTACATTTTGATATATATTTGGTGAGTAGGTAATTATGTCTGAAATGGGACATTTTAAGCACTGGCTTTCTGCTAGATATAAATTTAATTTCTCACTCCGCTGTGACAAAAGGGGGAAAAAGGGAAGATAAAAAAGCTGCAATTATTGTAACAGTGGAAAACCAAGAATAATAATAATGTCTCAGTAGGAACAATATTAACAATATTTTTTTGCGACATAGACACCAAGATTAACACACTTCATTATTAATTCACCAAACTATATTATCTTCAACAGTACACCAGATTACATATTTGGCAAAAAAGATGTTTTGTCATATACTTCACATGCTTACATTGCTAATAAATCTACCATTAAATAGAGATTTTATTTTGTTGTGTTTAAGTGTTTGTAGTCATGTGCTAGAAACTAACCCATAAGTGTCTTGCAGCAAGTGTCATATTAATAATCATCCGTCTAAGGTGGATAGAAACAAGTTCAGTTTCATATTTCTACCTTCTTACCTTCATCAGTCGGAGACTCTTGCAGGTTTGGCGAGGCAGGCGGTGCTACTCCAAGCCATACGTCCTTCTCCGGGTCCAGGTGTCTCTGAAGGAAATACTGAGTATCTTCATCTGGAATAAATGCAAGGTGTCCACCGTTCTGTTCACACCAAGCCTGAGCACTGAACGAAGATTGCTCAACATCCACAAACTCATAGCAGGATCCTCCAAAGGCTGTCTGGTGTGCTGGACAGGAAACAGTAATCTCTAAATCTTCATCCCAACACAGACAACAGTGTGTGATCAAGATCAGCAGGTGCAGAATTGTTCTTTTAACTTCAAAAATCATAGTTAGGCTCATGTCGCTTTCAGTGTCGTGGAGAAAGTGTAGAGCACACACACCCTGGTGACATCCTGCTTCTAAATGAGCTTCTCTGACACACCCTTTTCTGGATTCAATGAACCATTGTTTACCAAACAAGATGACCAGGTAGCCTCAGGTTAGGATTTACCAGTAACTTCATGAAAAAAGTTCAGAGGTCTATATTAAAAACAAACAAAACAAAACACAAAAAATGACTGAATATTAAATTATTTTTTGGTGTCCGATTGCGTGTTTTAAATGTTCAGCCCATGGATGTATTAAGAGCTACCACTCAGCCAGCCTTGCTTGTCCCAGTGGCCTCATGTGTCATACCACAAAATAATAAAAAATAAAAAATAAAAATAAGACCTTGTGACATGAAAAGCATTTTCATTTTAGACCACCATTAAAAAAATAAAACATACAAAATCTATTAATACTTTTCGCATAATATTTTGTTTTTTTTTGTTTTTTTATATAATTGTAAAACTTTCCGAGAGCAAACAAAAAAGAAATTTTATTTGTGTGTGTTTATTTGTGTGTGTGAGAACGCTGTGGTTAAGGTCTGGTTAAAAAAACAACAACAACAACACTTGGTTTGGGTTAAAATGATCACCTGAATGTCTGTCATTCAAACTTAACTATAGGTAATTTTTGTCATCTGAATTTTTTAACATATACTGACATATTTCTTGGGAGGACACGGTGGTTTTCGAACATTATCCACTTTTTTCATTGTAACACTGCACTGTGCAAAACTTCTGGTGACTGTCCTCTAGCTTTTTACACATTATACACATCACAACATCCTGAATACTGTATAAAGT